>ML296182.1:11183-55069 GCA_005239495.1 Nicotiana undulata
AATTATAATTCTTGAAGAAACGCGCTATACGTCGCCTAAGGATCAAGATTAACTCAATTAATCATCCCTCAATGGCCCAAAAATCAGAATTCATATTAACATCAAACCCCTCTTTCTTCCCCCAACAATTTGTTATGAATTTCCATGAATTAGGAAGAGGAAATTCCAAAGAACGGAAGAATTGACATGCGGAGGGTTAAGGAATAACTTACCTGAGTTTCTAGGCCAAATTATCCGTTCTGGAGCTCTTGGGGTCGTCAACAATGGAGGAAAATATGATTTTGGGAATGAAATCACGACTTGGGCCTTTTATTTGGACTGCCCAGCAGTTTCCGCACCTGCGACTTTTGGATCGCAGGTGCGGACTCGCACCTGCGGAAGATTGGGTCGCGCCTGCGGAAAATGGCCTGGGCCCCTGGGGGATTTCTCGCACCTGCGGGCCTTTGTCCGCGCCTGCGGAGCCGCTCCTGCAGAGAATAGGCCGCTCCTGCGATGGCCTGGGCCCCTGGGGAAGGTCGCGCATGCGGACCTTTGTCCGCTCCTGCGGAGAGAAGGTCGCTCCTGCGGAAGGAGCCGCACCTGTGAAGGGAATTCCGCTGGTGCGAACCTCGCGCCTGCGGCTCACGGACCGCAGGTGCGGTCACACCAATAAATTCCCACCAGCTATGAGTTTTGCTGGTTTTTGACACCGATCGGGGTCCGGGAGACCCCTAGGCCCACCCGAGCCTCGACAATTTATACCAACAAGTACCAAATCACATGACGGACTTGCTCGAGCTCCCAGAACACTAAAAACATCATTCAAACCAAGAATCACTCTCCAAAACCCCTTAGATCAAACTTAGGATTTCAAGAAAAATCAAACGGCTCATCGATACGCCGAACGGGTCTATACTGCTCGGAATGACCCCAAATTTTGCGGACAAGTCATAAATGACTATACGGAACTATTGCCAGTTCCAGAATTCCATTCGGACCATGATATCACGAGGTCCAATTCCAAGCTGAATTCCAAATCACATGAAATTCTGAATTCCAATTCAGGTGCCGAAATACTCCTGGGTCATCAGAAACCCGAGGTGAACACACTCCCAAGTCCGAAATCATCATCCGGAGCTGCTGGAGCTGTCAAAACTCGATTCCGAGGTCGTTTGCTAAAAATGTTGCTCGGAACCAAAATCATCTGAATAGGCTAGCCTTCAGGAACCAAGTGTTCCTGAACTGGCCAAATCACTTCCGAATCTCGAACTACCTGCCCACACAAGTCATAAGGCACGAGTAGTCGCTACGGAAAGAGTCATTCACAGGAACGGAGTCCCAACACACAAAACGACCGGTTGGGTCGTTACATTAGGGATTTTTGTAATCATCGTTATGGAATCAATAAAAATATATCCCACGGCCATTAATGGTGATCTCTCTCCTCACTTCTTTATTTTACATCATAGAATAGTGGTGTTGAGAATATGAGCTCATCATATAACTTCATTTGGCTTTCATAATCTTAGTGAGTTTATAAGTTTAACCTGACCCAACTTTTCTTACTTAAGATGCTTCGATCTAGAGCTAATTTTCTTTGGCTAGGATTTATCATCCATCTTCTCAATTTATCTGGTTTAGCCAAGGGTCTCACACTTATTGGTCAAACAATTTGGCACCGTCTGTGGGAATTTCCTAGCCAAATCCTATGTTCTCGCTAAATCCGTCAAACCAACCAATAATGAAGGCATCACGCAAAATCAGAAGCATGTCGCGAGCATGAACCATTGCGGCGAGGCCTATGTATCAAGCGCTCTCGTGAAAATACTTCCAAGACACAATAGGCGAAACAAACTATCCACCGAAGGAATACTCAAACCAAAGTAACAACGAGGCGGGATATGAAGCTAACATCAGGTTCAAAGTGTATGACCGGTGAAGGAAACACGAATAACCCCATCACCCATCAACCAACTTATCAAGCCCAGGTAATAAATGATTCCTTATAAACCCTCAACTCGCCTTCCTTTTACAGGTGCGAAATGAAGAGCAAGGATGCTCCCCATAGTCACACAGGTAGGGAAATAGGCCAAGGGACTAGCCAAGAGTAGGGAAATAGGCGAAGGTAATGCTCTCAATGCCCCTATCATTCCTCCCAGCAGCAGCAAGCGAACAAAGGAAAACGGATACCGTGCCTTTGGTGTAAATGAAGGATGAACGGTTCGGAACGAACTGGCGGCAACAAGAAGCAACCTCCATAAGAAAGGAATTGTACGGCAAACTCGAAGGCATCCCAAAGCAGACAGGACATAGGCGATTAGAGTTCACCCAAATACTCATCATCGCGGGTGTGCAACACCGACCCGCCCGGTGGTATACGCCCCCACATGCGAGCTTATGAGTACTCAATTCGCGCTCCATTCTATCAACGACCTCTCCAGGCCACATGGTGGAGGGACTACGCAGGCTGGGACTCACCCCGGCGCATGAATGAACCAACGTATGAAATTTTCGATGAAAGGCAGATAAAGTCCCTCCGCTCTCCGCCACTCCGTGAGTCTCCAAAGTAAACTTGACCTCGCTCGAGTCGCCAAAGTTAAACTCGACCTCGCTCGAGTCGCCAAAGTTAAACTCGACCCCGCTCGAGTCGCCAAAGTTAAACTCGACCTCGCTCGAGTCGCCAAAGTTAAACTCGACCCCGCTCGAGTTGCCAAAGTTAAACTCAACCTCGTTCGAGTCGCCAAAGTTAAACTCGACCTCGCTCAAATCGCCAAAGTTAAACTCGACCTCGCTCGAGTCGCCAATGTTAAACTCGACCTCGCTCGAGTGCAAAAATTAAACTCGGCCTCGCTCGAGTCGCCAACATTAAACTCGACCTCGCTCGAGTGGCCAAGCTTAAACTCGACCTCACTCGAGTCGTCAAAACCAAACCCGACCGCTCTCGCCTATCGCCCACACTCGAAATTCAAGTTTGTGATTCGTCGCTCCGTCTATCGACTACTCCATGCAGAACGACAAGGGGACTAGATATATGGAGAATTTCTCGAATGTATACATTAAATGAGCACGTAACCGAATAATATGAACAAACAAAGCATCATACAATATCCTTCGCACAACTCCAAGTCATTCGACATTTCACACTTACATTCAACGTCGCTCGAAGTATTTACATTCGACCTCGCTAGAATCACTTGCATTCAACGTCGCTTGAATTATTTACATTCGACCTCACTCGAATTACTTACCTTCCACCTCGCTCGAATTACTTACATTCAATTACGCTCGAATTACTTACATCCGACCTCGCTCGAATTACTTACATTCGACCTCGCTCTAATTACTTACATTCGACCTCGCTCGAATTACTTACATTCGTCCTCGTTCGAACAAAGTTCTGCTCGAGAAAAGCAAACACGAACCACGCCAAATTCCCGAATAGAAAATAGGGACTTATCGCAGAAGGGTCTGAAATACTTAACCCCAAAAGAGAGGGAAAGAAAGAAAAATCCATACACATACAACCCAAAACAGAGTAAATTTATTCAAACATTTACATACAGGGGGCCCAAACACGCCCCCAAAAGCAAGTACAGGAAGGGAAAAACAAAGAAGGAAAACAAATACAAAAAAAACACAAGTCTCACTCTGCCACATCTACTCCATCCCCATCAGCACTTTCACCTTCAGAGAGCCCATCTTCAATTTCGGCACCACCGTCGGCCTCCGGCGTCGCAGGATCATAGCAAAAAGATAGCCGAGCCTCACGCACCTTCGCGCGAGCATCCTCAATGACAGCCTTCGGAACACACTCTGCTATCCACAAATCCTTGTAAATGTATCGCTGGGCCTCGACATGAACCCACGTCTCATATAAGTGTCGAGGAACGGCAAAAGAGGCAAATTCTTGGGAGGTCTGAGCCAATAGCTGGGCTTTCTCGGCTTCCAAGGCCGCCACTTTATCACCCAAACTCGAGGCATCCCGCTCAAGCTCGCCTTTTCGCTCTTCGAGCCTGGACTCCTTCATAATGGTCGTCCTTTTCTCGGCCTCCCGCTCAGATCTAAGGACACACATTGTGTCCTCCATCGCCTTCGCCCTCGCCGCAGCCGCGATACGGGTACTCATAGCCCTCTCTAACTCCACCACTTCCCTCTCCAAGTCGGCGACCTTTCCATTTCACTCCTCGCTCAAGAGATCAACCCTGGCCTTATTTCGCTCAAGCTTAGCTCGCAACAATGATATCCTCGCCTGAAGGTCCTCACACTCGGCCGCGACGCCCTTTCCCACCTTGAGCTCCTCATCCTTGACTCTGATCAACCCCTCGAGCTCACTACACATGCGGATAGACCACATCAGGTCCTCATCCTTCTTCTCCAACTCTTCTCTAGGGATCGAGTATCACCACTCGCCCTGAGCCGCATATGCATCTCCTTGCACTTGTTGCGGAATCAGTGGTATTTCTCGACCTACTTCAGAAAATTTTCGGCCCTCGTCTCGGCCCGACGGGCACTCTCAATCTCCAGCATGTAGGTCTAAAAAAAGGGGGGAAGAGGAGTCAGCAAGAAACTCAAAACTCAAAACCAAGGGAGTAAAGGCAAAAACTCACCCTTAAAGCCATCCCTTCCACACAGCGTGACAAGCCAGCATCGCTGAGGTTCCGAAGAGACCTATTCTTAGCAGCAGAACACATGAGGTCAAACTGCTTTGCCAAATCCGCCGTGTTCTCCAGAAGGTTAACATCCATCGAAATCTCAAGCACACGTGAAGAGTCGCCGACAATCACCTCAACCCTGGTAAAATCCTCTTCGAACAATCACATATCCGGCAATCACCTCGATGTCCGAGTCGGACTCATAATCCTGCACCACTAAGCCATTCAATTTCTCGTCAATTGGAGGGGGCGTGGGAGCCTGCTGAGACGAGGACGGACCACTTTGAACAACGTCGATAGCATCCAAACCCTGTCTAGGCGTCATCATGACCTCCTCCTCCCTCAGTTCGGGTGGCACCTCCGCTCCTTGGACGACCTCACTCACATCCTCAGACACCGTCCCAGCGGGGCTAACCCTCAAGGGAACATCACTCGAAGACGTCTCCTGCAATGTTACCCTCCGCCTATTTGATGGGGTCTTCCACTGCATCATGAGAGGATTCGCCCACCGAGCGAACCACACGAGCCAGAGAGCTTGAGCGAGGAACATCCTCAGTGCGACCAGCCCCAGGCGTCGACTCGACCGGCGCAACAGACTAACCCCGAGCACCCTCATCGAGCACCACGCGAAGTGCCGACCTAGCAGAGGAGGCTGGCTGACGAAAGGCAAGAGTAGGGGTAGGATTAGACGCTGACTTGATCGGCGCAGCAGTGGGTGTCGGTTGGCGGAAGGCAAGAGTAGGGGCCCTTGCCCTTCTTGGCCCTCTCCGACCTGTCAAAACAAAATGCAACTCCACATAAGTATAAAGCAGAGAAGAGTGCAAGGTGAAAAGTGCGACTACGGTCGAGACAAAGCGACTTACTAACGGTAGGTCTGCACCCAAACCTCTCGTGGAAACGTGTCCATTCGCGAATCCCTACCGTGTGTGGCAGAATCGAAGCCACCCATTCGCGGATGTCCCCAACTAGCGGAGGGGGCGACCTCTCAGCTGCAGCAAGAATAGAATGAGCGAACCACCAATGATCAGTCAGCAAAATCACCAGATACGAATAACTAATCGACGTGGTAAAAAGTGAAAGGCGAAGGAATACTCACGGGAAAAATTCCACGTCTCAGGGAACCTGGCAGGGTTGGACACCAGATGTTCCGTACGAACGAAGAAGAAACTCTTCCAAACACGACGATTAGTATTGTCGTTTATTCCGACCACCAGGCTCTTCGTATCCCGATGGCGGAGATGCAACATATTCCCCCTTTGGAAGTGGGGGATGAAGAGATGCATCATGTGTCGGAGGGATACGCCACGGCCGGCCTGCTCCGCGAATTTTGTAATCATTAGAAAGAGTTTGTATATATATGGGGTAAGTTGGGTCGGGCATACCTCGTAGAAATGGAAAAAGTCTACGGCCAATGAGGGGAGAAGGAGCGTGTATCCAATGACAAAAGGGTACGCGTAGAAGGCGTAGTACCCTAGACGATGCAAGTGAACTATGTCACCCCCCGCTGGGACAAGTTCAACGTGTTCTAGGATCCTCCACTTGATTTTGAAGGCAGCAAGTGTCGCCGCATCCATTACCGAGAGCGTCGGTGCAGGATCATCCTCGGCGGCATAGTGAGAGTCATTTTGTGGCTTCCCCGAGCGGGGCACCACATCATCCACCGTCAGAAAACTCTCGTCTTCCGTTAAACTCACCCCCTCATCAAGGGAGGGGGCAACATTCTCCGGCACCGGATCATTAACAATTGGGTTAGGGTTCGAAGAACTAGCCATTGTGAACAAAAGCAGAAGTCGGGAATGTGTGGGAAGATTTTACGACGGTTACAAAGGTTGTCTGCACTTTTGAAAAGTGAACAAGCAAGAAAGAGCATGTGATTTCAAAGAATTTCTCTCGAAGATGATTTGGATAATGCCATACCATGATTAAAGTCTCCTATTTATAAGAGGCAGAAACGTCAGTTTACAAAAATGAAGTGTCGCCTTTTATTTAGAAATAACTTAGAGGGGCACAAGAAACGATGCGACGCTTAGCAAACGTGCGTCATAATGATACATGACAAATTAAATTTCATTTCAACTAACATGCTGGTCTGACAGTTCATACTGAATGTCGCATCACTGCCTCTCATAGAAATGCCTGCTCTACGGCCAAAACGTTCAGATTTTCGAGCTAATACTGGCAAAAGTCCGCCCACGGTGCTCGCCCTATACCGACCACCATAGGCGGATGGACTAATTGTATGGGTCGAAATCTGACTAACTGATGAGAGAGCAGTTAAGTCGTGATGACGAATACGAAAGGCCGTAATGACGCGTCCCACGGCTATGGCCGAGGATGATTCACCCAAAGACCTTTAGAATGCAGTACAAGCTGCAGTGTCCAGGGGGTCGACCTGAAGCACCAAGGGATAGATCATAGCACGAGGTTAATGACCACTGAATAAATGAAATTGGCTGATATATATACTAGGAGAGAGAGATTAGAGAGTAGGGGCACTTTCTCTTCTCTCTCAACAGAGGAGAACGGAGAATCTATCTTGTAAATAAGAAAAGGTTCAAACACCTTGTTACAGATTTTTGTAATCATCGTTATGGAATCAATAAAGATATATCCCACAACCATTAATGGTATCGAATAGTGGTGTTGAGAATATGAGTTCATTCATATAACTTCATATCGCTTTCATAATCTTAGTGAGTTCATAAGTTTAACCTGACCCAACTTTTCTTACTTAAGATGCTTTGATCTAGAGCTAATTTTCTTTGGTTAGGATTTATCCTCCATCTTTTCAATTTATCTGGTTTAGCCAAGGATCTCATACTTTTTGGTCAAACAAGTTCCTCTTTGGTTAAAGAAATAAATAGTATCTTGTTTTAATTAATATGTAATTTGGAAATGTAGCACAACAACGAGATGTAAAGTGATAACTCACAGAAGCAAGACAAGATAAAAGGGAAAGGGAATTATGTTTTCAACCCTGAAAGCTAATCAAACATGAAATGGAAATAGATGCATATTGTCTGGTAATATAAAGTTAAAATTTAAAATAGTTAAAAGCAAAATGACTTTAGTTTATAGCAGCTTGTCTTTGTATTGTTACTTAAAATATAATGTTTATTTTTATTATAACTTAAATTTTATTGTATCGTATCGTTAAATCCTTTGTTATATAACGATGAAAAATGACACTTTATGGAACGGCCGATTGATACTGTGGTCGCATCGTTACCTTCTTTTCTTCTCTCATCTTGCCCTTCTTTATTATTAAAAAAAATCATAGTTTATCATTTACCATACCTTTTATATAATAATTCTATCTCGTACCTTACCTTTTTCTTTATAATATTACAAGTTTATTCTTCATATCGTTGGTGCATGACATCATGAAACGACGCAAACAATATAATTTGTCCAAATATTGTATAAATCAAAACAATATAGTACAATACAATACAATATTATATGATACATTATGAAATGATACATAACAACCATTCAAACAAGGTGTAAGGAGGAAGTCATTTTCTTGTCCTTTTATAGAAAATATTTTTCCTTTTTCTGATAATAAAACACCAAATAATGAATTTTTTTCATGAAAACTTTCTTGAAAAAATGACATGACCTCCCTAACGTCCAAATAATATTATTAAAACAATGATATAAAAGAAAATACGTTGCATCTATTCATCGGCTACCTTGTTAATTTGTAGGACAATTGATAGAAAAGAACAAACAAGACATATCACGTGAATTGCACGAATGGATCTGCAAAAAGCCAGGCCGACCATGTCGACTTTCCTTATCATGCAACCCTACCTATGTTAAATTACTAGTACTTTTTATAGAAAAAGAAAAAGATACAAATAAAGAAATCATGTACTCTGTTAGGTGCTGGTAATTTCTCTGCGCCTAGAAAGGTCTAAAGCCATTGGAACCAGAGGCGGACTTAGAGCGGTGGTATCACATAAATTTTTGTGTGAAATTTTTTTTGTTCACGCTGCAAAAATTGATAATTATGAACTCATAATTTTAAATGTACAGTAAATTTAGTACTAAGAACATCGAAATTAAATTCATAAAATTTAATTTTTTTATCAGAACATCTTAGGACGAGGTGCCCATGCAATGGAAAACTATTAATTTCCAGAAACATCTGTCTATATTGCTTTTAATCCGAACAAACATCATGGTGGGGGAAGAGAAAAAGAGAGCACTATTACACACTTAAATGATCAACAACGACAAGTCATAATGCATGGTGGTAACATGGATGGGTCCGTAATCTTTCAAAAAGATATGTATTTTTTTTCCACGATAAGTGATCAATTTGCCTTGAGCACACATATTTAAAAAAATACTAAATTTTAAATAAAAATAGTTAGTGTGACTAAATTATCATTAATTAGATGTTACAGTATAATTTAATGTAAGGAGTAAAAGATTTTTTAGGAATACGTACATAAGAGTAATTTTGGAAAAATAAATTAATTTTTTTCTTGATTATATAAAAAGACACTTATTTTGGACCAAAATAAAAAAAGATAAATTGATCGCTTATTATGGACCGAAGAGTATACTCCTTTTTAGAGTTCTTGATTTGTCATATATAAGTTGGATCGATCAAGAATTTATATGAGCAAGTTCGAAATGTTATTTGGTATAATGAAGGAGTCATAATTTTTTTCACGAAAGAAATTTAACATATAAAAAAGTAAATAAATGAAGAAACCAAAAACACAAAAAAATTATTGTGTGGTATATATATTATCAAAGAAATTTAGATTATATTATGACAAAAGTGTGCACTCCCCTCAAACAAAGTAGCTCTATCGATGATTGGACTAGTTAGTTTGATAGCTCTCGACGCGTCACAAACAGAGGTAGATCATAAAACAAATACGTGCAAAATATTATTCAACATCTATTATTTAAAAAAAAAAACAAGAATGCAAACTCACAAAGTCTAGAATTTATCGGAAATAAGTTTTCTATCTTACACAAGATAGGGACATAATATATGCGTACATTCTATCTTCTCAAATCCTATAGTGCGAGATTATATTATGTATCTTATTGCTGTTGAAAGCAAAGTCAACCATACGTATATATGTTCTTTTTAAACAATTACTCTCTAATTATGTAAGTATAGGATACAACTTAGCTTCAGAGTTTACAGATGAGTCTGGAATATCCTGATTCATATTATCATTTACATAAGATTTTGGATTGAATACTCAAATCATTTCAAACTCTCAAATTTAGTTATTTTTACAATTCATATTTCAGTATGAGTTATGTAAATGTTGATGAGTTTAATTTTATGGTAACATTAGCTATACTATATATGCCACATCACCTTATAACCAAAATAACACCAATACAGGCAATAGCGATATATTGATTATTGTGACAGTATTTTAGTAAGAAACAAATATCCATCAAAACCCTTAATAAGCCAGCTTGCAAATATGCCAAACATAGGGAGTAATTAAAGACAAAGAAGACAAAAGCCTAAATTTTGGCGTAACCGCCTGCTATTTAAACTCAACCGACTTTAATGTGGGATTAAATATCCAACGAACCTAAATGAGATAATACAAAAAAATTCAGTCAATATAACCGTATTAAATAAAATAACATTTATAACGACACATACGTGGAAATCATTTATTACTATAATATTTTTATGCAGTATAGTCGTTTCCAAAAAAAAATCGTTTTTTTCCTATATTAACATATAATATGGAGTATATGTCTTTTACTCTAATTATTTATACGTTGAACGCCCTTTATTGATCTGTGTCTATGACTCTATGTAGTCCTGCTCCAAAAGTTTCTCTTGCCCAAATTTTTAATATAGTACACCCTCCGGGTTGAATCCATAACAACCCGATAAACATAATTGGGATTTTTATGTAAATAGTCAAATCATATTCACTGTTTATTTTTTTTAATTATATAAATATACTATACATTAATTATACACGATTATTTATATATATATATATATATATATATATATATATATATATTATATCTTCACCGATTATTTTAATTTAAGCGGTTAAATAAACGACTAATTGAGTTAATTCTTCAATATTTATTTTAAATCTGAATAAATCATTTTTGTTTGAACTCCCGGTAAATGCTTGAATTATCTAATAATACATTTTTAACGTATATTTATTGGATTGACATATTTCATGAGTTTTATTCATGTGATATCCCCACTGTTTACTTAAATTAGGTAGAAAACACATATTTAGTGGACCACCAACTCTTCTTCAGGTTATAGGCGGAGTTAGGATTTAAAGTTTATGGGTTCGAAATTTTAATCAGTCTTAAATTAATAGATTCTAAATTAATAATTTATATTACATATTTAATGAATTTCATCAGATAAATACAGAGTTTGAACCGAAATTACTGGATTTAGCTGAACCCATAACTCGCTCTCTAGCTACGGCCCCGAGCTATATATCCCCCTTTAGAACTATCCTCCAATACTTCACTTCAATCAATTCTCTACTCCTCTCTCAGCTTCCACACCATATTAAAAGATTACATTACTCTTGTATTTTCAGCTCAAAAAGATGAAGTTGCTTCTAGCAACTCTGCTTTTGTTCACTCTTGTTCTTACCCCTTCTTTCATTCAAACAACTATGGCTGGTTCAAGTAAGTAACAGTTTCTTAGATCATCTTACAATTTCAGCCTCTCTCTCTTTTTCTTTCTTTTTGTTTTTGTTTTACTGGTCTAATGATGAGTTAGACATCGGAAACAACCTCTATACCTTCAAGGTAGGGATAATTAAGGTCTGCATGCATACTACTAGCGCCAGAGGCAGGATTTCTGTAAGGGGTTCAAAAAAGAAAATTTTTTGGAAAATTTCTGTAAGGGGTTCAAAAAAGAAAAAATTAAATGACTAAAAAAGATTGTTGCTAGTGGGAATTGAAACTACTGACCTCACAAAATTTTTGAACCCATTGATAATTGAGTTATGCTTTTGAGCTAGGTAAAGAAGATTTAAAATATAATATATAGAGGTCCAAAATATATTTTGCAGTATAATTTTTCAGTGAATCCCCATTCGCACCCATAAATCCGACCGTGCACACTAACTTTCCCAAACCCCACTTGTAGAACTATATTGAGTTTGTTGTTGTTGGTCTAACAATGAGTTTTTTTCATTTGGTAAGGTTATTGTGATTCAAAGTGCAAGTTGAGGTGTGCAAAGGCAGGAGTAATGGACAGATGTTTGAAGTACTGTGGAATTTGTTGTGAAGAATGCAAGTGTGTGCCTTCTGGAACTTATGGAAACAAGCACGAGTGCCCTTGTTACAGGGACAAGAAAAATAATAAGGGCAAGCCTAAATGCCCTTGAATATATATACACAGAGATGCAGAAATCCCATGTTTTGAACCCTGGAAATGGTCCATTCCTCTTTAAATATCAGTTTTCTAGGTATGTTAGTAATAATATATAGTGTGAGGTTTGGAATGAATAAATGCTATTACCAATAAAAGGGTGCTCTTTTGAGCTCTCTAATGTACAATTTACATGCACTGGGTGGTTTTGGATTTTATAATTAATTTGCAGTTTGCTAGCTCTTTTTATCACGGTTGGAAGAGAAAGATTTTATCCTTTTAATGTACCATATTACATGTGAATCTGAATTAATCAGACTAGTCAATTTTGAATATAGATGTTAAATGTTAAAAAAAGTAAAAAGGAACAGAGAAAGTGTCCACTGCTTAAAATATGGCAATCTGCACCTTTAATTGTATCTTAGAGGGAGAGTATTGTAGGGATGCATTTATTGCTGTATTGGGTATTCAACCATGTGCTTGCTGGGGTCTCTGACGTACTCGGAAAATGAGCAGACTACTCTGGATACAAAGCAGCAAAAAACATAGTTGTAGATGGTTCTAATAACCCGTTTGGTCGAGCTGCAAAAATCAACTTATTAAGTGTTTTTTTAAAAGTGTTTTTTTCAAAAATACTTTAAGTAATTAATGTTTGGTCAAATTTTAAAAAAAATGCTTCTAAGTGTGTTTTTTTCAAAAGTAGAAACTACTTTTTTCCACTTCTCTAAAAATATTTTTGTTTCTCTTCAAAACTATTTTTTTTTTAAAGCTTGACCAAACACTTAAATTATAAAATAAAAAAAACTTTTGACAAAAAGAAAAATATTTTTGCCTCAAAAAAAACTCCGCCAAACAGACTATAAGAGTCGTTAAAACCAAGGACTGATCTGTTAAAATATGGGGCCTCTATTTTACATCAGTTCTAATACGGGAAAGATGTGACTTTAGGTGTGGATTCTACTTCCCTTCCTCGCAATCGGGGTGGCATGCATGCCATTTTAGGAGAATTTGCCTAATACTTAGGTAGCATTTGGTTATATATTTGATTGAAATTTAAAAATAATTTTTAAAAGTTGAAGTAATGTTGAATTTGTATTTAATTTGAAAAAGAAAGTTGCCGTGGAAGAAAAATCCAAAAACTACCCTAAACAGATGCTATTACTATCTTAGTCTAAAGAGATTCATGAAACCGCTCCTTGTTTTTTTTTGACAGGAGATGGGAGGTCAATATAAGTATATATTTCTTCAAATAATATAATGGCGAACAGTAGGTTGAATAGAGCAGCAATAGCACAAGGCACTAATCAACTATCAATCATCGCAGACATAGTTAAGTAATTTGAATCTCTGAGATGACATAATTCTAGTGCTATTGCTTGCAACTCTATCAAACCAAGTAAAATGGCGTGGAAGTTTAAAGAAATCAGAATAGAGAGTGTTTCATGAGCCAGAAGATGACCCCTCCACTTGGTCTCTAAAAATGTTTTTAATAATAGTTAAAAGATGAGATCTCAACTAGCAGAAATAGAATGCACATAGTTGGCCATGAAAATGGTGAGAGCTGTCAAAGAAATATTTCTAACTGCAATTACATTAAGCAAAGAATGAATATTGTAAGGTACTTATTCAAGAATGCTTACAAGCCCTACTACATATATATAACATAACAACCAACATGGATAGAACCAAAAATATACAGTACGTACGCTAAGATGCATACTCCGCTTTATGATCCTACAAGTTCAGATCTCTAACATACATAGAAAACAAACAACATACGACAGAACCACGATACTAGATGCTTCTAAACCCCAAAATTCCATCAGGCACAGTGTCAACTACTCCCGAGTTAACTATACCTGTCGCCTGTACAATCTTGTACAATGTAGAGGCTCCTTCTTGCTACACAACCGATCAAGGATCTTCTTCCCGTAAATGTTACTTTGCATTGATGCAGAATTCATATAGATTAGCTTACAGAGAGCATTGAAGATGGGGCCCTGCTCAGTCAAATGCAATTGCTATATTAGCTGGCGATATGGATTTTAAACAGACAATATAGAATCAGTAACGACATTGTTTCAGTGATACTGAGGTTTAAGTTAAAAGGAAATCTGAGATAGGTTATTGTTTTTCAGTAGTTTGTAACTCTACAGAAGCTTACCGTCATTTAGTAGTTTGAATTTGTAGATGTGAAACTATAATGGACAGAAAGGAGTCAAATATGGGTATGTATTCTAACGAGTCAAAATATAGGATTGATGTTTTGCAGTGAAAGTAGATCAATATCGCTATTCTTGCCTGGCTCGGCCACATGTACTACTCATCAGAATCCTGTCTCCAACCTGACTTTAAACTAAAATAATGCACTATTTTACACCTACGGGTTGATAAAAATATATGAATCGAAAGAAGTTTGCACCAAACTATTTCTTTTATAGCTTCTGCACGTCACAAGAGTAGGGCACTGAGAAAGGTTGACAAGCAGATAAATTGCATCTTCATCTCTACAGAATATGCAAGTCATATGGCCCAAAATAAAGATCCTGTATTAAGATCATATGATTCGATTACCATGTTCACTTATTATAAAAAACATTCCGCGGGAAGAAAAAGAAAGAACCTAGGAGTATATGCTTTCATGAGATCCAGTGATGGTGCCAAAGCTGATCACTGAAGCACATATGAAGGGTTGCCACATCCACTACCTACTATCATAAGTCGGTTTCCAAAGCTCTTTACTTTAGAAACTACTCTTTTTGATTAGTTGCATACATTTGCGAAGGTTCTCCTACTTCCCTTATACTGCAGGGAGAAATTCTAGGCAGTAGAACATAATCTACGTAAATATTAGCTAAAACTAAACACGAAAATCATAACAAGTAGGAACAAAACCTCCCTGATAGAAGAACAATTCTTGATCATGCCATCAGATTTTGTTTTAAAATACAAAATCGTGAGCTACTCAGAAATATACTACTGGGAGAAACTTAAACAACATAGCTTGGTACAACTTTTCGACATACATCATCAATCTAATATGCTAAACGTGTCATTAATGCAAATTGAATTAGCTACAGCTCCAGTTACAGTGTCCCTTTCAGATTATCTTCTACAATCTTGCAAGTCTAAATAGCTCATAATAGTCAAGCCAAATGTTCACAACATGTAAGCATTCTTGAGGAAAAGAGTACCTCTAAAGGCTGGAAGGTTGGTGGCTCATTTTGTTTCATATATGATAAGCAGGATCATAGTTCATAGAATTTAGTGAAGTAAACTTACCTTTGAAACTTGCAATGCTGTCTGGATGACAAAGTTACCATAAGGGTCCACTAGGAGCACTGAAGCACTTGGGCTTCTGAGCAACTCGGCGATAATTCTAGTGGAGTGCTCTTCTCCTGACTCGAGGATAATTTTCTCAACAACATTACTAGCATACTTATTGCATGAGAGGGTCACAAAGTTTCCATGAAGCCTTTCCAGTAAAGTTTCAGTAACTCTTGGTAACTTCAGTCCCACAAGGTGTTGCACCACATAGTTGCTAGATGAAATGGAACGTAAAAACAATGAGACCTATATAGCAACTTGACACTACACATTACATAAGAACCAGAAAAAAGAAAATGGGTCATACCCGTATTGATCTTCTGATAGGTGAACTGAATTTGTTAAGATTTCAGTTATAAGGCGATCTCTGAGTTCTCCATGAGAGAATTCTACGCATGACTGCAGCACACAGCACCCACTTTTTTGGGTAGCGATCGTAAAGCAGTTATCTGCAATTTCATTGAGAAGAAGCTGCAATATGCAGTTCAATAGTGAGATATTTGGTTCAGCCAGAAACCTAAGTTAACAGGAGCACTAATCTAGCTAATGGAAGAGGCAGGAAACATGGGAAAGCACCTAGCAGTTTATACAAAGAAGACGGGCATGACATGAGGCAGTTTGTCAGCAAGTAGTCTATTTATTATGCACTAATATGAATAAAGCATCTATATAAATTACATTCAAACAATATAGGAAAGCAAGAAAGGAAAAAACGCCAGTCTTGAGGAATTTGTGCACAACACGAACTTGTGGAGAGACTTGGAAAGCAGCTCAGTGCCTTAAATGACAGCTTCCAACTCAAGTGATAACGGAGTACTAGGTTAGCTATGGAAATTGTGCTGAGCAAGTGCCCCAATCTGCAGATGGAACACTTTAAAAAGAAAAGGAATATGAGGATGAAGAAAAGGAGTGATCGCAGATCACATGACTATGGTGTATCAAACTTATTTGGACAGGTTAACTCTTTTGATGGCATTTGCTTTAAGGGAGGGGGTTTTTGACATGCCATTCTAGAGTTAGTACATAGTAAAAAATTACATAACTAACCTCTAATCTAACAATCTACACAGAGTAAAAAGTTAGCTGGTCCGTCAATACACAATCAATCAATCAACTGACCTCTAATCTCAAATTGGAAGGGGCCAGCTACATGACTTCTCTGTATCCATTAAGCTCTATTCAGGTCAATATCATTCCATTACCAAATAGTAATTTATCTTTCAAGGCAAAGTAGAGAGGTTCTCTAAAGCTAAAACTTTCATACTTGTATCGACATCGAAATACAAAGTTTCTAATCAAAAGAAGATTCCTAATACACAATGAACTTAAAGTGTAACAGTAACAACCAAGTCTTAAACAACTCTTGCTCTCACTTATATGTACTCTTTACTTCCATTGTATTCAGCTCTTAGCTAAATCCGTATTGATTTCTGGACATTGTAAATTTGTTTGACCAACTTATATGTGATATTTGATCTGTCTCGCCCTTTTTTATCACCTTCAACTAAAGTGCTGCATCTAAGGAACTTCAGTGCATATGAAAGTCTACATAAAACACAACTAAACCATATCAAATGACCTTCATTGATTTTATCCTCTACGTGTACATGTGTTGTTTGCACGCTCTGATGGGCATGATCATTGTGCATCCATATTTTCTCGATCAGTAAGTAAATTTAATAATGGAGAATCAACTCAACACTAAGATAGTTAAGTAATTTGTACATCAAAATTACAACAGGCATCCATATTTTCTTGATCAGTAAGTAAATTTAATAATGGAGAATCAACTCAACACTAAGATAGTTAAGTAATTTGTACATCAAAATTACAACAGGCATCCATATTTTCTTGATCAGTAAGTAAATTTAATAATGGAGAATCAACTCAACACTAAGATAGTTAAGTAATTTGTACATCAAAATTACAATAGGCAAGTACCTTATGTGATCATAAATTCATCTTAGTATATGTATTTCTATGACATTCATCTTGTGGATATGTTAAAACTTTAAGGGCTAAATATTCACTCTGATATAACATTGTTAACCTCAGGTACTTTCTTATTGCATACTTTTTTTTGAAAAGGACTTTCTTATTGCATACTACTATTGTGGTACACCTCTATTTCAGCACTCATACTTTAATATTATGAGTTAAAACTTCACCTATCATGTCATTCTCCTAGAAGACCGAGCCTAAGTATCTAAATTTTCTTCATTTAGGCACTACAATCTCGTCTATTCTCACTTTAGCTTCACATTCATCTTACCGGGGAAACCTTCTTTATATCTGTCTTACTTTGACTTACGGTACAACCCTTGCTCTCCAGAAACATTTTGTAATCTTCGTTTTCTGTTAACTCCTCTAGTGTCATTAGTTAACGATTATCACCTATAAATAGCATCCCCGCAGAGTCTCACTTGTATTATCCATAAAAGAAAGCAAGTAGGCACCTGGGAAAATATCTTCGTTTTCTGTTAACTCCTCTAGTGTCATTAGTTAACGATTATCACCTATAAATAGCATCCCCGCAGAGTCTCACTTGTATTATCCATAAAAGAAAGCAAGTAGGCACCTGGGAAAATATCTTCGTTTTCTGTTAACTCCTCTAGTGTCATTAGTTAACGATTATCACCTATAAATAGCATCCCCGCAGAGTCTCACTTGTATTATCCATAAAAGAAACTCGCGGTTATGAGCAACTCTTATGTTATCCTCCAACTATGCTCACACCAGAGGCGGATATATAATATATTTATGGGTTTCTATAGAAATCTCAAGTGAATAGACAAATACAGGATCTAGAAAAAAGCTATTGGGTTCACAGGAAATCCGCCCCTGGCTCACACTTATGAGTTGTGACGGCTCCGTCTGTACATATTCTTTATAGCATTTAAATATCTGAATTCTTCTCAAGCATCTACCAAAAGAATTCCAACACACTTTCTTCTATAAATTCAGTTTTGCCCATCCTTGAAATTCTCTATCCTTACAATAAAGTAATAAAGTTCAAGCAGCACAGACCAAGGGTTTTGAATCCCATGTATGTATAAGAGAGAGAAATGTGAAATATATAAAATAAAATAAAAAGTTTGATAAGCACATTTAGGCCGGGATCCTCTAAAGTTACCTTAGACGAATATCTTCCTGAGAGATTCTGGGGGCAAGCAAATGAGTAGAGGTAAACAAGTATAAATAGAAGAACCATTCATCAAAATGCATTAAAGGGCTTCATTATTCTTGAGCAATGACCCTAGTTGCATCTTCTATCACAAAATCTATTAAAACTAAAGTTTGCAACTTTCTCGTAATAACATTCAAGGGAAGTTTTAATATAAATAAACGAACCCCTGATTTCATACCCCCAAAATCCACCACTGTCTACATAGGCTAAATATTCCAAGTAGGCATAAATTGAATAACCCGTCAATTGATACTGAAACAATCTTCTATATGGCCAAGTGAAATTATCTCAATACGAGAAGGATCTACAGTATATATTTTTATACAACAGAGCTGAGCCATTCATCGGTAAACATGAAAGAAAGACCAATGACCTTCTGGACTTTAAGATAAGATGAAGTACCAAGGTAACTAGTTGAAAAAAACAATTGTTTTATACCACTCCATACAGTAACTGACACCAGAAGCTATTGTATATTCTCTGGTGTACCAAAGAATGAGAACAAAAATGAATATTCTAACTGTTTCTTTATTAAAGACAACATAGAATGCAGCCTCAATTTCAATAATAATTTAATAAAACGTGGGGCACACAGAGGAAGAAAATGACAATACCATTAGTATATGTTTCCAATTAATCAGCACATATATGATTCATTAATAGATAGTAGTCCTGCCAAAATATAACACAGATAAAACATGGACTAGTAATAGTATTATACCCTGGTGTACTCAATAGAGAATGTCTTGACACAATATTGTAAAACATGATGACCACTTTGATCATTAGCCAAAGCAACAGCAACTGGAGTTAAAGCTGATATTATCAACGACGTTTGCTGCGGAGTACTAAGGTTCTCCAACAATTTCTGCATTGCTCGAGCCCTGGTAATTAAGACCATTGTTACAAAACTTACACATAGCAGTAAAAAAGATAATTAATTCAAACATACATTATATTACATTATCATACGTACCCATGTTGGCTGAAACATATATTAACAAACTGGAGGGCATTTGTTGTTATAGCCTGAATAATAGTTGTCCTCTGTTCCTCATTACACACAACAAAAAGCTTCTGAATAACGTAACTCCCAGACTGATTCTTTAACAGATCAGTAACACAGTCAATCACCTCGCTAAGTATAGCTTCAATTTCTTCCGTATTCCCTTTTTCAAGCTTAGATTGTAGCATTTTGCTCCCTTGTTGATCTTTTGCTAAAGCAACCACTTTTCCTCTCAAATCATTATCACCCAATAAAACAGATTGATTGTTCTTCAAATTTCTTGGTACATAAGTGTAGTTATAGTTATAAGAAACACCGTTTGAAATAATACGAGGATTCTGGTTTAAACATGGCAGAATTGGGAACTGTCGAATGGGTTCCTTGCTATGCAAGCCATTGTAATTTGCCACGTCATAGTTCCATCTCCAAAAGTCATCTTCTCTATACAGTGGTTGGTACCATGGATACATTCCTCTGAGAATGTCTGCCCGAATACCCGGGCCCACATTAAGATTCTGGTGGGCCCCATTATTCTGGTGGGCCCGGATAAAACCCTGCGGCAACTCAGCATTGGCTCTTAAGCCCATCATGTAATCAAAAGTAGGGTCCAAGAAGTCAGCAATTAAACCCCCCGCCGGCGGATGGATACCAAACGACGGCGTTCTTGTCTGATCACCGGCAAGACTTAAACCGGCGAAGGCTGATGCAAGAGGAAGAACGTTTGTGGGGGTTAACTCAGGGTAGCCGTTCAGAGGAGGTGGGTGGTCGGCGTTATTTTCCGGCGTCTCTTCCGGCTGTGGTTGAGACGCCGGATAATAAAGGCTTCTCCTTCCCCATTGGTCCATCGCCGCAAAAGAAAAGAATTTTGAGCAGTAATGTGAGTGGACTTAGAAAAAGGGTTTTAGCTTAAATAAAGGATTTTTTTATAAGGTATGTGAAATTTTATTTAACATACGAAACGAAAAAGAAGGAAGAGAGTGTACAGTAATTTTGGAAAAATTAATGAGTATAAATATATGGGGATAAAAAGAGATAAATATGGGAAGAGAGTGAAGAGTTAGAGAGGAAGAGAAAGACTGTATAAGTAGTATAGTCTGCATGCAATATATGGCAAAAAACAGAAGCGCGTCTGGTTCTTTTTCTTCCTTTTTTATTTATTTTCTTCATCCATATTTATTTGTTTTAATTTCAATAGGTTACCACACAGTAATTAAGATTGAGTTAGATTCAAATAAGGGAACAAAAACTAGAATAATTCGAATAGGTGATATTTATCAAATAGGAAGTGATTGCTTATTGGAGGAGCATTGAGATTTCTCATATTCTCAATCACTAGCGGATTTCTTTGTTGTCACTCTAACACTAGTGTTATCCGAACGATGCGCGAATAATTAAAAAAAATAGTCTGCACCGTAATATTTAATTTGTTAGTGTTAATATCATTTTTATAACCAAACATTAAAATTTTAAGACTCCATTAAAAAATTTATTCCATCGCACTAATAAATATTCCATGAAAAATAATAATATTGTACAATTTGGTTAATATGAATGTTTCACGAAATATAATGATGCTATACAATTTGCTTGGTATGAAGCATGTACTTAAGGGGACATTTTCCTTTAATTTCTTTATGCAAAGTCAGTTTAAAAACATGAGAATAACTATGATAGTATATTCTTTTAGCACATCTGGATATAATGATGTTGGAGCATGTATGGTTCTTAGAAAATAGAACGTACATAAAAAAAATGTTAAAACCAAGGAACATACCAATTTGTAATTCACATCAATGACAACAACTTGTGACGGTATAGACTATATTGCATCTAGCAAGCTATAGAGTAATCGTTATTTACCCTGCAAATTGCAGAGTTATCCAATCTTGAAAACTTAACATATTTTTTCATATTTTTTTCTTCATTATATGAGAATTTACTTGGTTAAAAAGGCCAAATTTATCTAATACAAAGATAATACCTTTATGTGCCAACCTACACTCCCGGATGAGATACAGTAGAATGAGCACATTCACTGAGAGACGAAAAAATCAGTACATATTTTTTTTGAAGATTATCTAAATAACATTCATTTTCAAAAGAAAAAGAATCTTATTTCATCATTTTGAGGCACTTTAAAATTAAAAATCCGAGCAATGATTTTTTCTTTGAATTTAGCAATTTAAGTTAGAAGATCACATTTTACAACTCTGTTGTCACCGCAAAATGTATTATTTGCACTCAAGAGAGAATAAGCAGTGATGTGAATTCCCTTGCCTTGCAAAATTTTCTTAGTTCCTTTTGCTGCCACATTGGGTTCATCTCCACCTTTCCGAAAAGCAAGAAAAAAAAGGTATTTATGAAATAATTTTTGCAGTATCATATTTTTAACAATTGAAAAAAAAATGATACATTATAATTAAATGATACATAAGCCTAAGGAACAAAAAATAATAATTAAATAAAAATAAATCAAATTACGAAAAACTTATGTGTACACTAAATTTCTCGCTTCATTTGTTATTTGTCCATCATCATCATCAACTAAAATCTTTAATCATTTTCTACTTGTCAACATTATTCTTGGAATAAACACTTCAATAACTCGATTTTCAAGTCTCTAGTGATGATCAATCTTTTACCATTGCATAATCACGATGAATGATCAATATATCCCAATAACATCACAGGAACACCAACATTTTAAAGTAATATAGTGATTTGGAACTCCAGAACGTAGTTGCTTGAATTTGATCTCCCTAAAATAAAAATTTAAAAAGAAATTTAAGTTAGTAAGAGTTCATGGTTATACAAAGATTATGTATTGTTATGCTGGTAAAAAAATCACAACATAGTAATACATCAACAATTATGAGTAGACTATGCCAATAATTTCAGTTTCTTAGTTCATTACGTATAAAAGATGAGAAGACAAAAGATATACACCAAAAATTCAAATAAGCCAACAACACCTGCTACATAGCAAAAAATTAGAAACTGAAATATTGTGTATTCTCTGTTGAAGCACTTTTCTATATACAATTATGCATGTCATATACTCATAATGAAAAACATATTTATCATGAAAAATATGTGTCAATATGAAAAAATTTAAAAATCAAAATCATTACTGAAAGGCAAATTTAATTTCTTAGTTAGGTGCATAACTTGAAAAAGGTACATCACAACTCGAAAGACCGGAAAAAATAATAGCAGGTAAAAGAGTATGCACCTTTTTATCTTGAATAATTAATTCAATTGAGTTAGGATTTTATTGTTTCTCTCAGTATGGAACGTGCCATAATCTAACAACACGAACCTTCAAATTCCAACGTAGTTTGGACATTGATATTTCGTTGATATAACTATAGTTTAGAGTCATATTTTGCAGTGGGTCAAATTGAATAATTTGTTTGTGCGAAAGCTAAACCTTAAGCAATATAGAGAAGCCAAACCTAAACAAAAGTTGATGAAATAAAAATTTCAAAAGAAAGACTATAAAAGGAGTTGGAACCTTAGTTTTCTGAAAACCTAGATAAAAAGGTATGTGTTAGTGTCGAAACTTGTATTTTGATTGTTTTCTTGTAAAAAAGGATACCTAGGATTATCTGTATTATACACAAAGAAGGTTAGATACAACAAAGCTTGCACTACTTTGTATTAATTATTTTTCAAATAAAAATTTATTATTTCGACTAAAAGAATGTGTAAGTTAAAAACGAAAATTTAATTGATTTTTTCTCAAAAAAAAGATACCTATCATAACTGAATTATATACAAAAGTTTAATTATATATACCTACAATAATGTATATTGTACACAAATAATATCAGATACAAAGCTCGTACAAAATAGAGAATTATTTCAACTTAAAAGAAATGTGTAAGATACAAAACGAAATTATAATTGATTCTTCCTCAAAAAAGATACCTACGATAACTGAATTATACACAAAAAAATCAATTAAAGATACATACAATAATGTATATTGTACACAAATAAAACCAGATATAAAGCTTGTACCAAATAAAGAATTATTATTTCAACTTAAAAGGAATGTGTAAGATATAAAATTTAATTGATTCTTTCTCAAAAAAAATAGTTATCGTAATAGAATTATACACAAAATTTTTATTAAAGATACCTATAGTAATGTATATTGTACACAAATACAGTCAGATACAAAGCTTGTACTAAATAAAAAATACTTCATCAATCTTTAATAGATTAGTCACAAACGTCCCTACCATAATTGAATTATACAAAAAAAGTTAACTAAATTTAATAATATAATATAGATTCTAATTAGTCACAAACGTCAAATGTATTTTCTATCATAATTAAAAAACAATTCTCATTCAACTACTACTTTCATTACTTACCTTTTAATTATAATTCAAATGATTAATGTTGTCCTAAAATTGTCAAGTAACTTTATTTTAGCTTGCCACTTGGCTTAACCATATGCATCACTACCCAACTTTTAATATAATATAAATATAAATATAAATATAAATATAAATATTAAAATTATTTAATTTTTATTCAGATTTTCTTATCTATCAATTAAATATATTTATTACATTTATTTTACAGTGTAAAACTTGATTCGGACTACTTAAGAAAAGTCGTGAATTTTGATTAAAGATTACTTGCATTAAGAATTTTCCCCCGTTCATTCCATTAATTATTATAGGGAAGAAAGGTATGTGTAAGAATGTAAATCAAAATTTGAATTAATTTGTTTCTATTTTGATTTCATTTATTAATCCTCTATTTGTTCTTAGTTGCCAAGTGACTTTATATTAATTTGCCACTTGGCTTAACCACAATGCAAACTTTCTTGCTTTAATATATATATATAGATGATTTAATTTTTTTTCTTGTTACATTATAATAATGAAAAATATAATTTAGTATCGTCTAGTAGTCCTTGTATCTGTGCATCTAGTACATCAAACTAAAATGTTCTACATTTCCAAACATGAACTTTCTTTAATATAACTTTTATCAATAAAACCTCAAAAGGTTGAGAGATACAAATAGAACTGTTTCCTTTTTTTTGTGCTACACATATCTCAATTGGTAATAAAATTACTAAATGACGACAGAAGTGAAAAACATTATATTACAGTTGAATAACTCATTTTCGATAAATCTCCAATTAAAACTTGCTAACTTTCATGGACAAAACGTTTTTTAAGAAAAAAAAATCAAAAAAGGGTAAAAAGTCTATGGACAAACGGGACCTTAGTAGGTAGACATGTATTCCTTCTAATTCATATATATGGTTTCTGTGTTGTATAGTTCCAAAATTTCAAAAAAGAAGAAGATAATTTAACTAAAGCTTATGACAAGTGAGGATACAAATTACCTTGTTAAACTCACAGGCAGCTCAATGAAATCGGAGGTCTAAAGCTAAAATTTAAGAAAATATGAGGAAATAATATTAGTAATATGACAACGGTTAGATAATAGACACGATTAATTTAGATCAAAGTATTTGTATTGTCTTAACAGATTTTCTTTCAAGGTTTTAAGTTTTCTTTTTATTGAATTTCACAGTATAACATTGTCTAATATTCTAAAATTTTGAGTTAAATTATATAAAGATTCATATCTACTAATAAAATATTTGATAATCAGAACCACTGTAGTGCAATGAAACGAAATGTTAATGTTTTGTTAACTTAAAGAAAATCTAACCAAATATTAATAATTATAACTAATAGAAAAAATTTTGAGGGCCCTTTGTCTTTTGGGGGTCTAAAGCAGAAGCTTTAGTGGCCTTACCCTAAAGTCACCCACTTAAACCTCAAGGAAAAATTGTCACATATCTATACCTCAACGACTATGGATAATTACCAATTTTTTTAGGTCTTTTTTGTTATAATAAGGTGTATGAAATTTTTGAGTACTTAGATGACACGAGTTCTCTGATAAGTGACAAATAAGATTTCAAATTAAGGTTTTTACTACTTCTGTTATTAAAATTAGATACAAATAAAGTATCTGCTAATCATTTGGATCAGTATTCAAGGTGTAAAGAAACGGAGAATATTTTACTTAATTGACTTTAGGAGTAGTAATAGTTTATCACATCTCAACCATGTCTGAGTTGGCATTCAAAAGGAATACAAACAAATTTCTCTGGTCCTACTATCACAAATTTGACACGTGTTCTGCTATTAGTTAGTTGCGTAGGATTATAATATTACTACATAGTACTTACCAACTCTGGTTAGTGTTTACGACCAATAAAAGAAGTCAAAACTCTTTAGGCCATTTCCGTTAAAAATATCCTATCTTTTTTTCGTTTTTATATATTCATCATATAAAATTTATATTTTTTTTAATATAACTATTTAAAATAAAAGTATTTTATATCATAAATTTTAAAATAATATAATTTATAAGCAAGTGGTATAGATTGTACATATTAATGGATAAATTCAAATAAAAGTAAAATCATTGAGATACAAGATAATTCAATTCATATTACATGTAGTCTAAAATTTAATTCAAATACTACACATATATTCAACTTTCACCTCTAACATGCTCCCATATATGATCTATTAATGCATTACGAAGTGCAAAATGGGCATATTTGTCCTTAATTTTTTTGTATCAACCTAAAAATTATTCAAATTGGTGATTTTCATCTACTACCATTTCTATTGTTGGAGTTGAACCTTCCCAAACATCTTGAATTAGTGCATTAAGATCACACTCATCCTCGATTATCATGTTGCGCAGTATAATACATGTAGTTAATATATCGTGTAGAACTTCTTTTCTCCAAAAACGTGACGGTCTTGCAATAATTGCAAAACGAGCTTGCAAAACTCCGAATGTGATAGTAGGTTATGAACACGCATTTTAGCAGTATTTTACACTCTAATTACTACACTTTGAACGTGTTTGAGCTTAAATGATGGTGATTTGCACTTGTTACGTGTTTTATGCTTTGTAGGAGATGATTCCGAGTAAAAAAGATGTTCTGGAGCCAAATCAAATAATTTGGAGCTTTGAAGTCTGAGTAAAAACCCAAAGAATTAAATCAAAATCGCATCCGGGGCTCATAGACCGGCGTTGCATACGAAAGTTGGAAGAAAGCGCAAGGGCTAGATTAAAATGTACTAGTGTGTCACATAAGGCGTGGCATGGCGCATTAGTACAAAAGTCTGTCAGAAATTTGAGAAGTTCAGAGACTCTTAGTTTTTGGGTATGACAGAAAAATACACTAGTCTGACGCATTAGTACAAATGTTTGTCATACAAGCTATGTTCAGAGAGTTTACAACCGAGGAAAATGTACTAATGCGACGCACCCTGCGTAGCACTGTGCGACGCATGAAGTGTAAAACGTTAGTAGGTTTTCTCACTTCGGCTCAGAGAGGGTAGTTTCATCAGGGTTCGTTCCTACTTGGTATAAATACACCGAAAACATATTTTTTTAAGGGACTTTTAACCTATGGAATATTGGAAGAGCATTAAAGACTCAAGGCACAAGGATTCATCATTCTTTCCTCAACTCAGCACCCTAGTTTTGATTGAATTCATGTTTTCTTATTATTCAACTTTATTTGCGATGAATTTCTCCATGAATATATATAGTTTACGTTAGTTTTTGACGGATATGGTATTTTGATTGATATTTATGGATTTTAACTCTAGTTCTTTACTTGAATTCGTTTATGGAGCTTTGAATTGATCGCAACTTTATTCACCAGTTTGTTTAATCGGAAGAGGCATATTTTGGTGATTATATTTGCAGTATTTTATTTGGTTTTAATTCAGTGATTCCTATAAGTAATCGAAAGAGCTTGTTGAATTGTTGATTAAATCAAGTTAGGAGAATATTCAAGAGACGTTTTCCTGAAAACTATTCCATTAACGCATACTTGCATATGTTCACGGTGCTTATATTAGTTCTCCTTGTAGAGTTAACATTTAATTGAGAGAGGAGTCTTGACAATACGTTTGCACTAATCATCGAGTGAATTCTTGAGAATTATTAGAACTTTAGAGTGAATAGAACTAGAGGTAGATTCCAAATCGCTGTCTTCCACTTATCTTGTCATGATCCTTATTTCTTCCATTGATATTTTGGTGTTGCTCAACTCTTGTCTTTCTGTGATCAATTATTAATTATTTTAGTTTCATAGTTAATTTTAAGTATTAATCATCCCAACCAAAGTGCTAATCATCCTGAATAGCATTGATGGTCGGCTAGAATAACATGTTTTAGTCATAGTTTGCACTCTAATTACTGTATTTTCTTGTGTTTGAGTTTGAATGTTAATGTGTTACACTTATTGTGTGTTTTATTCCTTGTAGAAGGTGATTTCAGGTAAATAAAGATATCCGAAAGATAAATTGACAAGTTGGAGCTTTGAAGTTTGAGTAAAAGCCCAAGAGATTAAACCGGAATCGCGTTCGGGGGTCGGAAGACAACTCTGGATATCAAAAATCGATAAAACGAAAACACTCAGGAAAACATGCACTGCCGTGCCGCATGGGGCGGAGTGGAAGTAAAAATTGGATGCTATCTGTCAAAACTTGCTCTCTGAACTTCCCCACAAGCACCATAGGGAGACGCAAGGCAGGGCGCGCCTGTGCAATGTTCTCAGAGCATTTTTCCTGGTTCGGCCAAGAAAAGGTAATTTCGCCTGGGCCCACTCCTACATGGTATAAATATACTAAAAAGACGTTTTTGAAGGAACTTTTGACCTTGAAACCTTTAGGAGAGAATTAGAGTCTACAAGACTCAGGATTTCATCATCTTTCCATTAATTCAATACGGGAGTTTAATTTGTAACGCTAGATTGATGCCTCCTTATTCTTTAATTATATTTCTGATGACTTCCTCCATGATTATGGAGTAGTTTACCTTAGGGTTTGACGGATATAGTGTTTTGATAAATATTTGTGGATTTTAGCTCTAGTTCTTGCTTGAATTCGTTTATGGAGTTTTGAAATGTTGCAACTTTATTTGTCTGTTTATTTAATCGAAAGAGGAATATTTTGGTGATTATCTTTACATTATTTTGTTCAGTTTAATGCACTGATTCTCTTAAGTAATCGAAAGAGTTGTTTGAATTGTTGATTAAATTATGTTTGGAGAATATTCGAGAGATATTTTCCTAAAGACTAATCCATTAACACATGCTTGCATACTTTCACAGTGCTTATATTAGTTCACCTCGTAGAGTTAAGATTTAATCGAGAGAGGAGTCTTGACAACACGTTTGAACTAATCATCGAGTGAATTCGTGAGATTCATTAGAACATTAGAGTGAATTAAACTAGAGTTAAATCCCAAATAGCTATCTTGCACCTATCCTGCCACGACCCTTACTCCTCACATTGATAAAAAACTAACTTTGTTGATCTATAGTTCTTTGTGGTTAATTGTCCATTGCTTTACTTTAGTAGTTAATCGTAGTTCGTAATCATTTCAATCAAATTTTGATCACCCATAATAGGAGGTAACCAGCAATTACTAGACCATTGTTCAAATCCAATCCATGTGGAGACGATAATTTAACTATACCATCTTTGGTTAGCTAGCATTAATTTCGTGTTGTGTTTTGCGCTCGTCAAATTTTGGCATTGTTGCTTTGGATTGGCAATCAGTAGCGTTCAAATTAGTTTTTGGTGCTAATTCATGATTTTTTTTATTCATCAGGGGTTTCCTCTTCCGTGTGCAGTCAACAGATTGAATTCTTTGGTGTATGACTCGATCGTCTTCAAAGGAATTGATTCCATACAATCTAGAGGTGGAAAAGAGCCTGCGACAGTTGAGAAAGAGAAGGAACTCACTGGAAAGTTTTTGGGGAAACCTTCAACCCCAGAACACATGGCTAAAAATGGTGCGGATGAAGTAGATTTAGCTGCAAGAGAAGGAGCAACAGAGACAAGAAGCTGCATGGATAGCAGTTGAGGTAGCCCGTAGAGCTGCTGATGAGATCGTCAACGATGATGGGGGTCGAAGATTCAATTTAAATCGACCCTTGGTTGAAGACCAGTTCGAGAATACTGTACCCAGTTCTGGTAGAGCATTGGGTGACTATTCTGGACCAGTCTATTATCAGGGATTGTCCAGTGTCAGACCTCCGCCGGTAGCAGCAAATTTTTAGTTGAAGCAAGGCTTGCTTCAAACAATCCAGAACAACTGTCTTCAGAGGAAAGGTGAATGAAGATCCTAACGCTCACTTGATGGATTTTGAGGAAATCATAAACACATTCCAGTACAACGGAGTGTCGAAAGATGCAGTCTACTTAAGGGCATTCCCCTTCTCATTAAAGTATGACGCGACGCACTAGCTTCTTAGCTTACCAACGGGGTTGATCAGAACGTGGGAAGATATGACTAGAAAGTTTGTTAACAAATACTTCTCAGCTGCAGAAATAGTGAAATTTAGAAGGAAAATCACAACTTCTGCTAGAGGGATACTGAAACAATTTTTGAGGCTTGGAAAAGATTCAAGAAAATAGTAAGAAGTGTCAGCATAATGGGATTGAGTTGTGGATGCAACTTCATGACATTTGGGATGGACTGACACCTCCCTCATGCTGAACTCTAAACACTACAGTTGGAGGTCCTTTAATAAAGACTCTTGAGGAGATTGTGGCAATTGTTGATGATCTCTCTAAAGATGGTAACTAGTGTCCTGCAGAGAGTAATGATAGAAGAAGATCAGTTGGGGTTCATCAAGTAGATTCTAACACCACAGTGCAATCCCAACTAGACACCATGGCTAAAGAGATAATAAAGTTGACCTTAGACAAGGTCCAGAGCCAACCATCACCAGTTTGTGATTTCTGTGGAATGAGTCATCCAACGCATGAGTGTCAGGCCTTAGCTGCAGATGAAGTGGTAAATGATATAGGAAGCTTTGATAGAGGTAACTACCAGAGTGGTAATAATTTCAATCCTATGGGACAGAGTCACCTAGGCTTTTCTTGGAACTCACCAAGTTGTAGCCTGAACTCATGGCAACAGAATAACTCTAAACCCTAGGGACAAGGAGCTCCAGGTTTTCAAAATCTGCAAAGGAAACAATATCAGCCTCCACGGTCTAATCAGTCTAGCATGGAAGATCTAATGAAGGCGTTTATTATTAAGACAGATAAGAGGCTCGAAACCCATAACTCAGTTATACGAGAACATGGTGCAGCTATCAAAGAATTGGGCACGACCTTTTGAAACCTGGAAAGACAGGTTGGGCAACTGGCTACTTTATTGTCTCAGAAGGTTCTAGGAACGTTCCCTGCTGATACTGAAAGAAATCCAAAAGAGACAATAAATGCAGTCTTTGAGGAGTAGGCACGAGTTGGAGGATCACATAGCAAAGCAAAAGGATGAGCCGATTGAAAGACATATGGAGATGGTGGAAGATAATGAAAATGATAACATTAAAAAAGGTGCAAAGATGGTAGACGATGGTGTGAAAAAGAAGGGGAAGACTATATCTCAGAAAAAGAAAAAGGATGATAATGCAACAAATAATGAGACGGAAGAGAGAAAATACATGCATGCTCTACCTTTCCCCCAGAAGCAAATAAGAGAAAAGTTAGACAAACAATTCGAGCGCTTTATAGAAGTATTCAAGCAGGTGCATGTGAATATACCTTTGACAGAGCTGCTGTCACAGATGTCAGCTTATGCTAAACTCAAGAAGGAGATATTGTCCAAGAAACTGAAAGTGGAAGAGACATCGGTGGTCAAGCTCACAGAGCATTGTAGTGCCATCTTGCAGAATACGCTCCCTAAAAAATGTGGAGATCCACGGAGTTTTACTATACCTTGCTCTTTCAGAAGTACTAAATTTAAAAAATCTTGGTGTGATTTAGGTGCTTCCATTAATCTTATACCTTTGTCTATTTTAAGGAAATTGGAGGGAGAGATTGGAGAGATCATGTCGGTACTTGTATCCTTGCAGCTGACGGATCAGACCACAATCATTCCTCAAGGAATTGTGAAAAAATGTGTTAGTTCGGGTGGACAAATTAATGTTCCCTGTGGATTTCATTGTGGTCAACATGGAGGAAAATAGGGAGGTCCCGCTGATTTTAGGAAGACCATTCTTGGCGATGGACAAAGCAATTCTGGATATTCAGGAAAGGCAACTCATGCTCAGAGTGGGGGAAGAAAGGTTGATCTTCAAAATGAAAGGAGAAAAAGGGTCCCTGAAAGAGCAAATCGGAAAGACTAAAGCTGATAAGTGTGGGGTGTTCCTAAAGAAGGCGGAAAATAAGCTCTCAACATGGATATGTGCACGTCGGGCGTGCAAAGGAGATCTTGGCTTCGATTTTGACCACGACTAGATGAATCAGGGAAGTTTTCTTTACTTCTTGCTTTTTATTTATGTGTCATGGGGAAATGCCACAATTTGAAGTGTGGGGTGCGAAGGGTATATTTGTATGTGTGTTTGTAATTGTTTCTTTTGATTGAAAACAATTGAGAAAATATTTTTTTTGACTTTGCCCGGTGATGGATTCCCCAGGAGTCTTCTTGAGGGATCAAAGTCGAAGAAAAAAAAGTATTTTCTTTTTCTTATTAGTATAATAATTCCCCCTTAGTGTTTCTTTGTGTCGCGGTTCTTTTTTAAGGGTGTTTCTTGAACCAGGTGTAGTTAGTTTTTCTTTTATTAGGAGTAGTGAAGTCTTGTGTTGTGTAATGAATGGAAATGACTTCATTGACTTTGTTGTGCCTTATGAGTAGTGAGTGCTTGATTTATGACGCCTAGGATCAATTCTTAACTCATGTATAAGTTCCTTAAATTGTTTGATTTTGACTTTGCCTAACTGCTTTGATTAGAAAGTCGGGATGGATCCAATCCTAAGTGAGTGATGTGACAATGTGCGTGTGAGGTTTTGTTGATATTTCGTTCATGTCGGTTGATGTCTAAAACTTGGCCCATGTGTTTGCAAAGCGAAATAGTAGTCTTGTTTGGTCTAGAAAGTGATATAGGCATTTTTTGTTGAAGCCAGATATATATTTTACCCACCTAATTGTGATGTATCTTAGTTAGTCCCGCTAAGCCCGTAATCCTATTTCTTTGGCAACCACACTACAAGCTTGACCACTTTGTTTGAATTGTCTATCTATTTGAACCTTTTTACCTCTCGTGAGCACTTGAATTTGTATGAGCTTGTAAAAGCTAAGTGAGGTATGGTCGGATTTTGGGTGGAACTATAAAAAAAGGAGAAAGGTGAACTGTTTGGAAAATTGAGAGAGCCACTTTGTAGAGAATTGGGAAAAAAGATTTTGATTGAAAAAATATAAAAGAAAAAAGATCAGATCTTAGAAAAGAAAAAACCGGATTCCAAGCTAGTGGTAGTTCTCATCTTGTTTGTACTTAAAGATATTGGGAGTTTGATGCTATTATGTATGAAGGTTGGGGTTTAGTTCAAAATAAGTGCGGGGTTTAGAATGTGAATTTGTATGTATTAAATTGATTAGGAAGGTGTAGTCACTATATCGAAACCTATTCTATCCGTCGCGCATCCTACATTACAACCAAATTAAGTCCTACTTGATCCTTCACTGAATGAGCTCAATTAATAGAGTATTACACTACGGGCAAGCCTATGGTGCGTCTTCTGTGGCACATGATTTTTAAATCTGAGAGTGAGTGAATTATTTATATCTTGAGTTCCTATTTATTCTTGAATTTATTGTGTGTAGAACTACTCTATGTAGTTTGTGTGAGGATACATGGTTTGCGAAGGTAAGATGAATTCTTTGACCTATTTGTTAAAGTAAATGAGCACGTTGTGAAATATGTGTGGTGCTCGTGAGTCGAGACTTGAGGTTAGGATGTTATGACACGGTGCTTAGTCTGTTTAGATATTCTTGGCATGATGTGTTAGGGAAGCTGTCTGATAAGAAGGTCGTCACTATGTGCAGTGCAATTTGATTGCTCGTATGCTCGAGGACGAGCAATGACTTATGTGTAGGGTGTTGATGGTAGGCTAGAATCACGTGTTTTAATCATAGTTTGCACTCTAATTACTGCATTTTACTTGTGTTTGAGCTTGAATGTTAATGTGTTACACTTATTATGTGTTTTATACCTTGTAGGAAGTGATTTCGAGTAAAATGAGATATTATGGAGCTAAATTGACAAGGTGAAGCTTTGAAATCTGAGTAAAATCCCAAGGGATTAAATAGGGATCCCGTTCGGGGGTCAGGAGTCAAGTCTGGATATCACAAATCGACAAAACGCAAACACTATGGAAAACTTGCACTGTCACGCCACCCCATGAGGCGCGGCAGTCGAAATTTGCTACTGTATGTAAGAACTTGATCTCTGAACTTCCCCACAACCGCTCCGCATAGGTCGGTGCAAGGCCCAATGCGCCTGTGCAATTTTCTCAGAGTATTTGTCCTAGTACGGCTAGGAAAAGGTAAATTCGCCTGGGCCCACTCATACAGGGTATAAATACACTAAAAAGACGTTTTTGAAGGGACTTCTGACCTTGAAAGCTTTGGGAGAGCATCAGAGGCTATAATACTCTGGATTTCATCATCTCTCCATCAATTCGATACGAGAGTTTGGAATGTAACGTTATATTGATGCTTCCTTATTCTTTAATTATATTTCTGATGACTTCCTCCATGATTATGGAGTAGTTTACCTTAGGGTTTGACGGATATGGTGTTTTGATAAATATTTTTGGATTTTAGCTCTAGTTCTTGCTTGAATTCGTTTATGGAGTTTTGAATTGTTGCAACTTTATTCACCGGTTTATTTAATCAAAAGAGGAATACTTTGGTGATTATCTTAGCATTATTTTGTTCAGTTTAATGCAGTGATTCTCTTAGGTAATCGAAAGAGCTTGTTAAATTGTTGATTAAATTAGGTTTGGAGAATATTCAAGAGATATTTTCCTAAAGACTATTCCATTAACGTATGCTTGCATACTTTCATAGTGCTTATATTAGTTCACCTCGTAGAGTTAAGATTTAATCGAGAGAGGAGTCTTGACAACACGTTTGAACTAATAATCAAGTGAATTCGTGAGAGATTCATTAGAACATTAGAGTGAATTAAACTAGAGTTAAATCCCAAATATCTATCTTGCACTTATCATGTTGCGACCCTTATTCCTCACACTGATAAGAAACCAACTTTGTTGATCTATAGTTCTTTGCACTCAATTGTCAATTGCTTTACTTTAGTAGTTAACTGTAGTTCGTAATCATTCCAATCATATTTTGACCATCCTGAATGGCAGTTAAAACAGAAATTACTAGAGCATTGTTCAAATCCAATCCCTAAGGAGACGATAATTTGTCTATACTATCTTTGGCTAGCGAGCATTAATTTCATGTTGTGTTTTGCGCTCGTCAAGCGTTAAGCTAGAAATTAGTTGAGCATTGTTTAAATTCAATCCCTGTGGAGATGATAATTAAATTGTACTATCTTTGGCTAGCGAGCATAATTTTCGTATTGTATTTTTGCGCTCGTCAAAGTTTGGCATCGTTGCCTGGGATTGACATTCAATAGTGCTCGAAATAGTTTTTGGTACAATTTAAGAACCAATTTTATTTTTTTCTTCACGATTTTTCTCTTTAGTGTGAAGGCAACCAGTTAAGTTCTTTGGTGTATGACTCGATCTTCTCCAAAAGAAGTGATCACATACGATCCAGAGGTGGACGAGCATCTGGGACAGTTGAGGAAAGAGGAAGAACTCACCGGGAAATTCTTGGGGCAATCTTTAACCCAAGATAACATGGCTAAGAACAGTGAGGAGATAGTTTATTTGGCTGCACAGGAAGAAGCCCAGGAATCAAGTTAAGAAAGAAGGAGAGCAAAAAAGTAATGAGCATCATAGGAATGAAGCGAGGGCAGAGCAAGAGGATAATCTGGAGAATAAGAACAACAACAACAAACAAAGAGAGTAAATATACGCCTGCTCTACCTTTCCCCTAGAAGAAAAGAATAGAGAAATTGGACTAACAATTTGGGTGTTTTCTAGAAGTGCTCAAGCAGGTGCATGTTAATATACCTTTCACATAGGTGCATTCACAGATGCCAGCATACGCCAAGTTCTTAAAAGAGATATTGTTCCAACAAGAAAGTAGAGGAGACATCGGTAGTCAAGATCACAGAGCATTGTAGTGCTATTCTGCAAAATAAGCTCCCTCAAAAGTTTGGAGATCCAAAAAATTTTACTATACCTTGCTCTTTAGGAAGTACTAAATTTGAAAAATCTAAATTTGCAAAAATCTTTTAATTTTTGTGCAATTAAAAGAAAAACTAATTAACTAGCACACTTAACACGAGAATTTTAATTCAACGAGAAATAATATTCTAGGGTTATGGCTGCTTAACATTCCCATTGAATTTTTCAATCGACTCAACTTATTAATTTATCTGGGTTATTAACCTGCAAGGACAATAATACTCGTAAAAAATTGATAACTTCTACTCGCCTATTCAATTTATTCTAAACCTTATATTTCTATGAGATCAGAGATAAAAAGAACACATTAATAATCTCTTGCACAATTGAGTAAGCACACAAGCAGGTATATTTCTATAAGTATACGCAAATCCATACCCCAATGACATGGTTCAAGATCGCGCTCTATTCAAGCCTATTGCAATCAAGAATTACCTCTTTCAAGTTCAACTCAAGATTCATAAAATAGTATTTCACTGTTAGCTAGGCAGTAAGATAATTAGGCTCAGGATATGAATAAATAACCCAATATGATAAATTAAATCATCAAATCAATCTTCGAATATCAACATTTATGTAAAACCATAACCCCAGAATAAACGAGTTTAGCCACACATAATCATGGTAGCAATCTCAAATAATTCTCAAGAATACATAATAATCAATAAAAGAAGGAAAAAGTAAGAACTCATGACGAATTTCGTGGTTTTCGAACTCTATGATGCTTCTTTCCGCTTACAAGTGTGTTAGATGACCTAAAAGACGCGTTTTTGGCTTATATATTGCATAGTCGTAGGCCAAAGTTTTCCTTTTCCTTTTCCGAATCAGCTTCAGGGATTGATGTAGAGTTGGATGCCCTCGGCTTGAACTTCTCAGCGTCGTTTGCTGGGGTGGATTCTTCATGTCCTGATCGTGGTGGTGAATACCTTTCTGTGGAATTCATTAAATACTTATCAGATTGTGGAATTACATCTCAATTATCTGCTCCAGGGTACACCAAAACAAAATGGTGTGGCGGAAAGAAGAAATATGACCCTTATGGAAAGGGTTAGATCGATCTTAAGTTATTTCGATTTGCCTTCTTCCTTTTGGAGATATGCTTTAGAAACAATAAATTACATATAAATTTGGTTCCTTCAAAGTCAGTACCTTCTACTCCAATAGAATTGTGGACTGGGCGCAAGCCAAGTTTACGACATATTCGGGTTTGGGGTTGTCCAACACATGTGCTGAACGGGAAAGCGGATAAATTGGAATCGAGGACAGAAGTATGCATTTTTATTGAATATTCAAAAGAAACTTAAGGCGGTTTATTTTATTGTACCAAAGAAAAGAAGGTAATTGTTACGACAAATGCCAGATTTTTAGAAGAGGACTATTTAATTAACCATATTCCTAGAAGTAAACTAGTTTTGCAGGAATTAAGTCTAATGAATCATCTATGGAACATATCCCGGAAGCCACCATTGACATACCACTGCATTATCGTAGTGGGAGAAATGTCAATAGGCAGCAGAATGCACAAGAGTAATTGCCTGATATCACACTACCCAAAGTAGTGGGAGTAATGTTGAGCAACCTCAGATTGTTGATAAACCTCAGATTGTTGAGAAACCTGAAACTGTTCTGCAGCCTGCACTTTAGGAAGAAGATAAATCAATCCCAGCACCGCAAGGTGTGGAGGATAACATTGACGCTTCAGTCCCCGAAAATGACATTGTCATTGAACAACAAAATACACACCTGTAGTGGCTAGTCGTAGTGGGAGAATTATTAGAAAAACTCTTCGTTTTGCGCTCTTGGGAGAATCTTATGATAGAATCCCTGAATAACCTAACACAGAACCTATTAATTACGCGAAGCACTATAGGATGCAGATGCTGATAAATGTGTTGCTGCTATGAAATATGAACTGGAGTCTATGTACTCCAATCAAGTCTGGGATCTTGTAGAAACAACTACTGGAGTCAAACCCATTGGTTGTAGATGTATCTATAAGAAAAAGAGAGGAGTGGATGAAAAAGTGCAAACTTTAAAGCTAGTCTTGTTGCAAAAGGGTTTGCTCAAAAAGAGGGATCGATTATGAGAAAACTTTTTCGCCAGTAGCCATGCTTAAATCCATTAGGATTCTCTTATCCATTGCTTCTCATTATGATTATGAGATTTGTAAAATGGATGTCAAGACGGCTTTTCTAAATGAAAGTCTTGATGAGCGCATCTATATGGCACAACCAGTTGGTTTCATAAAAAGTGGCAATGAGCACATGTAGTGTAAATTAAAGAAATCCTTTTATGGATTGAAACAAGCTTCTAGAGCATGGAACACTTGTTTTGACGCATCGATTAAAATCTTCGGTTTTGATCAATGTTAAAATGAGTCTTGTGTCTATAAGAAATGGTATGGAGATAAAGTTATATTTTTTGGTTTTGTACGTAGATGATATTTTGCTTATAGGAAATAATGTGAGCATGTTGAATTCAGTAAAGGAATAGTTTTCCTCACGTTTCGATATGAAATGCTTGGGACAGGCGACACATATCCTTGGGATCAAGCTTATGCGAGATCGCAAGCGAAGGATATTAGGCTTATCCCAAGCACTTTATATTGATACTATTCTCACCAGTTTTAGCACGCAACATTCCAAGAAAGGCTTTCTCCCTTTTAGACATGGAATCTCTCTATGGAAAGATCAGTCCCCAAAAATGAATGATGAGATAGAAAAGATGAAGGCGTTACCTTATGATTCTGATGTAGGGAGTCTCATGTATAATATGCTATGTACTAGACATGACATCTTCTTTGATGTTGGCATGGTTAGTAGATTTCAGTCTAACCCTATACGAGAATACTAGACTGTCGTTAAACATATAATCAAGTACTTGAAAAGGACTAGGGATTATATGTTGGTTTATCACTCAGGTGATCTTGCACCCATTGGCTATACTGATTGAGATTTCCAGTAAAATAGAGATCTTAGAAAATCTACCTCAGGATATGTTTTTACCCTAGGAGGTGGAGCCATAAGTTGGAAGAGTATCAAGAAATCATGTGTTGCTAATATCTACCATGGAAGCTGAATATGTGTCTACATCCGAGGCAACTAAAGAGGTTGTTTGGCTTGGAAACTTTCTAAAAGAGCTTAATGTAGTTCCTTCGGTTCAAGCACCGATTGTACTTTATTGTGATAATAGTGGTGCAGTTGCAAACTCGAAGGAACCAAGAATCCATAAAAGGAGTAAGCATATTGATCGTAAATATCACTTAATTCGGGACATAACTCAGAGAGGTGATGCAAATGTGTTGAAGATTGCGTCAGAGGACAATTTGGCATACCCGTTTACAAAGAGCTTGCCACAGAAGATTTTTGACAAGCATGTAGAAGAAATAGGTGCTGGAGTAGTAGACGCATGGTTATGAGTCTAAGTGGGGAGATTGTTGGGATATACTATTAACCATGCGGTGTAGACATAATATTTTGTTTAATTCTTTATGGAACAATTGTTTAATTTAATTTATTCAATTCAATAAAGTACCTTTTAAATAGATCATTTGTTACATGTGTGTCTTTTATGTAGTAGACAATGTGTACAGAGTCTTAGCTCATGCACAGAAGATTAAATTTTCGGTTCACATAATTAATAAACTACGTTCACAATCGAAGATATTATTAGACAAAATATCTTGATGATTGTAGCACAAGATTACAATATAATTTGTCTTGATTATGGGAGTGGTTTTACTCCAACTTCTTGTGCTAGTATACTTAGTGTATATTGAATGGACTAAGTAGAGAAAAGATGTTTTTGTACTGAATATATATAAAATATTTTCTCTAATTCATTAAAATGTGCTTATACTCCTAATCTTGATATAATTATTATGATCAATGTGATTTGTTTATTGTTTTGATTTATCAAAAAGTACAACTCTATCCATAGTTAGTGTATGCCTAATAGATTTGACAATAATGAATAACATTTGTGAAATAATAATTAGTTGATAGAATCCATGACTCGATTTTGAGTTTGATGATACCCCTTTATGTAAGCTTATAAGTTTTCATGTGAAAACCCGGCTGACAGATCTTGTATTCGTCGCATGCAATAGTTTAAGCGGGATTATAAAGGATTTAATTAGTTGATTAAATTAAATTTTCACTGAAATAATTTAATTAACTGGTATTTGGAATCTTAACATGGGGAGTTAAAATAAGTGTTAGTGAATTTTCGAAATTCATATTGAAGAGTTCAATTGCAGTTTTTAGTAGAATAAACTGTAAGTAATTATAGTAAGAATTAATTCACGCAAAATTTTGAATTAATACTATAATTAATAGCCTCTTATTATTTATGTGGTCTCTGCTATGCCTAGTAAAAACCTGGACTACTTGGGTAAAAAGTGACTTGGGAGAAGTCATCTGTTTTACCAAAAAAGTATTAAACGTTTTCTTAAAACAAATTAATGAGAAAATAGAGGGTGAATCCTAGTTAAATATAATGACTACTAGATTTGTAATTTAAAGGTATTGAATAAGTAGGTCCATGTCCGATAATATTGAATGCCAACTCTGAATGCTCAATGATTGTAAATGAATGTAGTAATGAAACTATGCAATAAATGTAGATAATGGCAATAAATGTAATAAGAAGGAAATTATTACCCAAATGTTTAGATAACTTGGATGATTCTCCTTCCTGACAACAACGTGGGACAATATAAAATTAAGGTGGACAAGAAACCCTTGGATCTTGTGAGTAAAGATATATATTGAGCAATGAAATCAGTGGACAAGACAAGCTTTGTATATTCTTTGTAGTCAACCCTTTACAATGTTTTCTTATCAGAAAAGTGAAGATCCTCTTTTTGTTCTTTATCTCTTTTTATTTATAGGGGATATTCCTAAGAAACCCTAAAAAGTACAACTGAAGGAATATCCCGTAAAATATTCCTTCTCTATATTCTAAAACTTATTCTAACCATTGCTTTCATACGTTCTTCACTCGACCTCGGCGCTAATCCTTCTTTAAGAGACTCCTCGTCATTGAGTCGTGGTTGGCTTTAACCTCAACCACGTCTATTTGCAGTCATTAAGTCAGTCCAAATTTTGACCAATACAGTTAGTCCCTCCGCTTGTTGAGGTCGTAATCTTGGACGTCCTCGATGAGCGGATTCTGTCTGCAACCGTTTAGAGGAAATTTGGTCGAATCGGCCGAGGTCGAACTAGCGGCGGTTGTCAACGGGTCCGCGATTAGTGTGGCTAACGAAGAATGACGTCATGGCCATGCGCGTCATCATTACGGGTCTTCCTAATGCAGTGTGTTGTTTTCTTTGCTTCTATTGCTTTGATTTTGGTGCTATTGACGGCTCTTTGCCTCTATTCAGGTTCCACCCAGCCCTATAAATAGAGGAGAGGGGCTTCGCTATCGAAACTTTCAGCACCTCCTACTCTGTATGCCTTTTGTTATTCTTTAATATTCTTCTCTGATCTCCATTTCCAATTTCCTACAGATCCTTCAATTTCAGTCCCCAATTTCTTTCTCGGTTGATACTTTCTTTCTCTGACTTCATTGTACACTCCTTAATACGAAAATATGTCAAATTATCCTCATTCTAATGACAGAGTCTCTGATGCCACTCCTTTATCGGTAGCCTCCCTCCCGATGGTGAGGAACCCATGGTTGAGGAGGAAGAAAGCTTCCCCATCGTGGAGGAGGTAGTTCCTAAGAACCCTTTGGTCACAAATAACTTTCTACGGCAACCTTCACCCGCTCCCGCTCATGTGCTCTCTGAGACGGGACCAAGTCATATAGCCGCCCTCCATTCCAAATATGGTATTCCTTCTCACGTCGAAATTGTTCCGGCGGGAGGCGACATTGTACAGGTTCACTGGCCCCGATATTGTGCTTTCTACGTTCATATGTTCCTGGTCGGTTATTCTCTTTTTCTCCCCCATTAGCGGAGGAGTTCTGCCATTTTTACAATGTGTGCCCGGCGCAGTTCTCCCCCTATTTATATAAAGTTTTTCTATTGCTGGCGAAGTACGCGGAGCTGCCGGCTGCAAGGTCACTATCCGACATCCGTTGGATCTCTTTTCGCCAAGCTTTTATAGAGGTACATTAATACATCTACGGCATCGTGGAACCAAAATATTGGTGGTCGGGATAAATGATAAGGCAAACCAGCGGTTCTGGCATAAGTACTTCTTCATCAAGACCGAGCACCTAGTGGCAGATCTGACCGAATTCCCCGAACAATGGAACTATAATCGTAAGGATCTATAATCGTTTGCCATATGTTAATTATTTCTTCTCTTTTCTCCTTCTCTTTTTTTTGTCGTCCCACTCACGGCTTCTCTGTTTTAGCTGAGAAACATCCGCCTTCTCTCGTCTTTGATATAGAAGATTGGGTAGCTCGCGTGTTACCCCACACCAAATTTGCGACTGGGCATCCTTCCACAAGCGATGTGGACCCAAGACCTCGTCCAATAAGTGTTATTTTTACCTTTCGACTTATCGCCATTCACTATTGTTCTTTGATGTGATCTTATTTTAGTGCTAGGTCGGCGAACGTCCAAGAAGGCGAAGGCTCCAGCACTTGCATTTTGCCAGGAGGTTGCCTCGGCAAGGATGCAATTTTCTCTAGCTGAGTCTGCACGAGGAGTTCAGACTCAAGCTCCGCTAATGAGGGACTCTGCCCCTCGAACTTTTGTTATGTCGGATGAGGTGTGAGTATCCGATCCCGTTGAGTGTGGGTGAGTCGGTACCACGGTGTCTACATATACACACATATATATATACCTTCATGCAGTCGCATACACGCATTCATACATTCATGGCCCCCGAGTAACAGGTTTGATTCGTGATCGGGGAGAACTTATGTTTTACTTTCCCCTGAGTCACAGGTTTGATTCGTGATCAGGGAGAATTATACTACTATTTTCATCGGCCCCCGAGTCACAGGCATGATTCGTGATCGGGGAGAGTTTTACTTTGCATAGTCAGCACACGAGTCGCAGGTATAATTCGCGATCGTGGGGAGCTTATCATTATCGAGTCAGCACACGAGTCGCAGGTATAATTCGCGATCGTGGGGAGCTTATCATTATCGAGTCAGCACACGAGTCGCAGGTATGATTCGCGATCGTGGGGAGCTTATCACTATCGAGTCAGCGCACGGGTCGCAGGTATGATTCGCGAACGTGTGGAGCTTTATGACCGAGTCAGTCCTTATGACCCACCCTTATGACATCGGCCGATTGTCTTGTCCGTGTCGGTTATATATATATACGCATTGCACTCATCTGCATTTGCATTGAGTTGGTATCGTACGAGGGTGAGTTGAGAAACAATACAGATTACTGGGAAGTGAACAACTGAGAATGAAGATAAGTCATTTCGGTTAATGAGTAAGAGAACAAGAAATATAACTATGAATAGTTTACAAAAGGAGACTATGTTTAAGATCAATTGTTGATTATTGCTTACATGTTCTTATACGTGATGTACTATCTCACATGATTCATTGCTCAGCATGTGTTTTGTTTCATTATGTACCGGACCTTAGTGAGTATGTATACTACCTCTCGTCACTACTCTTTACGAGTTTAGACGGGATACTCACTGGGTACATATTTGTTTATATGTACTCATGCTTCACTTTCCTTCTTTTTCTGCACTTGACCGTGCAGGTACTGAGGTTGGTCCGTCCGGTCGTCCGCCTGTTGATAGATACTGACCGCGGCGTCGCTCCAGACGGTGAGCTGTCTTCTTGGCGTTCCCCTGACAGCGCAGGTGCGACTTTTCCCAGGACCCAGGCCCATCGCAGGCGCGGCCAATTTCACGCAGGTGCGAGTCCGCACCTGCGATCCAAAGTCAGCAAGAGCGAGAACCCCCAGTGCCCAGGCCTTTTCGCAGGTGAGACCCTTTTTCCGCAGGTGCGAGTCCGCACTTGCGATCCAAGGGTCGCAGGGGCGGAAACTGCTTAGCAGTTAATATAAAAGGCCCATTTCGTAAATTTTCTTCCCAAACACAATTTTTCCTCCATTGTTGCACACCCCAAGAGCTCCAGAGAAGTGATTTCGACCTAATTACTCAGGTAAGTAATTCTTTGGCTTCCCGCATGTTCGTTACTTCAATTCTTGAAGAATTCCACTTCCATAATCCATGA
>ML296186.1:0-48780 GCA_005239495.1 Nicotiana undulata
TAACCGAGAATCAAGCTCCCCAACCTCCATAACTCCATAGGTAAGTGCTCTTGACCTCGTTTCACCTTAATTTCTTCAACTAATCACTAGATTCTAGGCCTAAAAACATGGAATCAAAGTAGGAATTAGGGATTTTAGGTAGAGTTGGGTTTTTGAGAATTTTGGGTGATTCAACCTCAATTTGGGGTCGAATCTTAAAACAAATCATATATTTTGACTCGTGGGGTTATGGGTGATCGGGTTTTGGTCCGAACCTCGAGTTTGGACCGAGCGGGCCCGGGGTCGGATTTTGGTATTTTTGAAAGAATAGTAGAAAATGTATAATTTAGCTTCGGAATTGGTTTATTGAGTATTTAATGATGTTAATGAATCCATTATGTCTAGATATTATCGAATCGGAATTTGGATTCGAGAGGGAAGGCGGTATTAGAGGCTTGACTTGCACTTTGGAGCCAAGGTATGTGTTTGGCTTAACCTCAGCTTNATTGCGGTCAAGAATGCCCGTGAGTCATTTGTGATAAAACTTACTATGTTCTTAATTTTCTCCCCCCTGTGAGTAATTGGTGAATTAAAAGTGATATCTTGATGTTGTTTCATGACGTGGAGAGTTACCGAGTTATTGGTTCCAGTTGAGGCTTACACTGTTGAAATTGTATTACTGATGCGAGGTTGGTTATAGCTGAGACCCTTGTCGGGCATATGTTGATGTTGTAAATGATGATTTCTCCTTGCCGGAGCAATAGAATTGTATTGAATATTTCCATGCACTTGAGACTTCGTGTTGTTGACTTTCATATTATTGTTGCCTTGTGTTTTATTATTCGTCGCACGAGGGGACATTCCGTGCCGAGTGATTGTGAGGTTATGCACTAGGGGACATTCCGTGCCGAGTGTTATTATAAATACACGAGGGGTCATTCCGTGCCGAGCGTTATTATATATGCACGAGGGGACATTCTGTGCCGAGTGACTGTGAGGTTATGCACGAGGGGACATGTCGTGCCTTTTCTGTTCATTATATATTTGAGAAGCTATATTTCTGGCTTGACATTACGTTTCATTTATTACCCTGTACTGCTGTGCTAGCATACTATTACCCTATCTCCCCAGCATGTTCTCCTCGTATCTGTCTTACTTGCTTATTTTTGTCGCCCGTTTTCCTGCTGTTATATAAAATTGCACAGGTACATATGTTGTGTTGGTCCTAGCCTCGTCACTACTTCGCCGAGATTAGGCTCGACACTTACTCAGTTAATGGGGTCGGTTGTACTGATGCTACACCTGCACTTCTTTATGTTGTGCAGACTACGCAGCCGGACCCGGAGATCACTGACGATTGGAGCATCTCATTCAGTCACACAGGAGACTCGAGGTAGACCCGCATACGTCCGTGGGCCTTGACGTCACCTTCTACGTTCCACTTTCAGTTCTGTCTTACTTTGTATTTCAAAGACAGTCTTATGTATTTATTTCAAACCTTTTGTTTGTAGTAATCTCTTAGATAGTCCGTGAGTACGTGACACCAGTTCTGGGATTTGTTTATGGGTTTTATTTTCGAAAGTGCTATGTTGCATTTTGGGATATTTTGTTAAATTTCATATGGTGGGCCATCGAAGCCTTAGTTATCTTGTTTGTATTTGTTGTTAATAAGTTTTATTTAGTTCAAACGTTGGCTTGTCTAGCGGGTTCAACGTTAGACGCAGTCATGGCCGAAGGTGGGATTTTTGGGTCGTGACATAGCAAGAGTTGAATTTCACTGTATGGTCTGGCCATGCAACTACCCCCACAAGCTTAATCAAGATTCGTCTTTGATGCCTCTTCTAGCCCATCCACAAAAGTGTGCCCCAATACCTCATCAGTCTGACAATGATGTAGGCAGTCTCTGAGTAGTTTCTTGTATCTTTCCCAGGCTTGACGAAGTGTTTCGCCATCCCGTTGATGAAACCCAAGAATTTGGCTCCTCAGTGCTTTTGTCTTTTTTGTAGGAAAAAACTTAATTAGGAATTTCCTTGCCAAATCATCCCAAGTTCTGATTGAATTTGCGGCTCCTTCTGCCACCATTCCTTAGCTTCCCCCAATAGTGAAAAGGGAAATAATGTCAGCCTGACATAATCCTTAGAGATGTTCGAATAATTGTAAGTGTCCGTGATTTCCAAGAAGTTTCAATATGCCTTTGTGGATCTTCATGAGAGAGCCCCACATACTGCCCTATGGACTGAATCAGCTGTACCATGTACTGTTTGAGCTCAAAATGCCCTGTTATGTAAGGCTTCACGATAGCCTGAGTCATATTGGCCAGATTGGGCCTTGCTGCCTCTATCACCTGACGTTCCTCATTACCTGCCATCTCTATTGGCTGTGGTTGAACTATAATGTCCAACTCTCTGTTTATTCTCATTCTTTCTTCGAACTCCCTCCTTGTTCTATGAAGTGTGCGTTAAATTTCTAGATCCAGAGGAAGGAGGGTGTTTGCACTTCTACTCCTCCGCATTCAAGATAAGAGCCTGCGTTGACACAAACAACAACGGAAACGTAAAACATGAACAAACAAGAAATAAAAGCTCAACGTGTCCCCAACAACGGCGCCAAAAACTTGTTGCGACCCAACACACTCACGCAAGTATACGTGGTCGTCAAGTAATAAAGTGACTATAAAGTCGGATGTCGAACCCACAAGGACTTATGATTAGCTTTTGACAAGATCAACTCAATTAACTTATCGGTTCAAGCGATTTATCACAAGATATATAATGAATTAAATTTCTACCTAAAAATAACAAGTAATTAATTAACAACAAAATCAACCAAACAAAGAGCAATTTCGATTTAACAATCGATAGGAAGGGATATTCCAGGGTCACGGGCTAACTAACAATCGGGTTATATTCTTGGCTAAAAATAACTAGTTGAATTATCTGGATTGTTGATTGACAGTGTTTATATTACTCATAAGAATCTTTCAAGTTCTTACTCGCCTATTCAAGTTAACTTAATTCCTATATGTCTATGGAACAAAGATTAACAAGAATGCATTTACACTTCCTGTATTTCAACCAAGCAAGGCAATTAGGTATATGTCTATCCTGATTGCGAGTCCATTCCCCGATGCCCGGGTTCAAGAACTTGCTCTATTTAATTCTATATGCAATCTAGAATTCCCACTTTCGAGTTCAACTCTAGATTCATAGATAGTATTTCACTGTTAGCTACTCAGTAAAATAATTAAGAACAGAATTAAATAAATAACCCAATATGATAAAATCGACTTTGTTAAATTAAACTTCGAATATAATGTTCATGTTTCACCCATGACCCTAGAATAATAGGGTTCTTATCCACACATGTTCATACAATCATCAAATATAATGTTTTTCAACATACAATCAATGAATACTAGAGCAGATGTGGAAGAATTGATCGAATCCGTGCTACCAAGTTTTTTGCTCAGTTGTTTTGTTTCCACCAAAATCCCGTTCCCCCTTCAAAAATAAGCTTAGACTTGCTTTTATACGTGTTGGGGTAGGTCTAGGGCCGAAATAACCGTGTCTCGGGCAAAATAGGAAAAATTCTCGTCACCAGCACCCTGGGTAGCGTCGGGCGCCCACCAGGGCGCTGCCCCAAAAATTGACATTTCCTCCAGCGCCACAGGTGGCGCCCAGCCCTGCCTCTGGCGCCCAAAAATCCAACCTTTCCCGGTTTCATCCTTTTTGGCTCTAATTTCGCGCATTTCGCCCCCAATTGCTCCCGAATCATTCCTACACATAAAAACACTTCAAATCAATTAAATCATCCCAATTAAAATCTAAAACTCACGAGACAAGAGTAAAATACGAGGCGATATACATGAAAATATATATACTTTAAGCTAAACATCAAAAGGCAAATCCTATCTATTTGGTCTCCGAAGGACCTTCCCCAGACTCGGCACCTCTACTTGCTTTGATCAACATTCCCATATCGCGGAGTCCCAGTAGCAAGTAGGTTTTGTCTAGAATTCCTACTTCAGTTCCCTCGGTCTTTTGACAAGTCTCGATCCTCCTAAGGAACTTTTCCTCCAAGTCAACTATGCCTCGTTCCAAGTGTGCTAGCCTCTGGGTGGAAGTGATGGCCATGTCCTTCCATTCCTCGATAAGCCTTTTGTTGGCTATTTGGATTTTGTGATGATCTTCTTCACAGTCACGGAGCCTTTTGCGCAGCTGGTTGAACCTAGTTGTTGCCTCGACCTTCTTGTCTATGACCATATGTCCTTGAGCGAAACCTGGGTCAATACTTCCTCCCCAGTTATCTTCCAACCATCCCAGATAGTAAGGAGAGCAACCAGCGTGGTACCTGTCAGGCTCGATAGTATCCTTCTCCAACTAGATCCTGCAGTGCCACAATTGCTGAGCTTAACACTTGTGAGGGCTGTCGTCATCTTGGAAGTCTTCCCTGAGATGACTCATTTTCTCGATCCTTGGAACGACTTGTTTCCTCCCCGCTTGCCTCATGACGCGAATCGGGGCGTAAGGCTATGTCCCTCTAAGACCAATCAATATCAGGAACGGGGCGTCTCTAGTCCGAATGATGAATTCGTCGATCGGGAACCACTCGAACATCCATTGGATTTGATCCTCGGTCAGATCTCCCAATTACTCAACCCATCCCTTGGCATTCTCTGGCTGCGCAAACATGTCGGGGATATAGTTCATACGCTTTGGATGATGGAAATCAATATGATCATCCCAAATTCTCCTATGGATGTCTTGACGGTAGTAACCCCTTTGCAAATTCTCGGTGAGCCAAAGATGAGGTAGCAGGTTGCAACCCTCAAAATGTTTCGCTCCTCGTTGACAGTTCTCCAAAGCTCGTTATAGGTCAGCAACAATCATGGGTACAATGCTGAAATCTTGTCCGTCGATCCCTTCCATCAGAGTATTGGTAACCATAGCCAATCTGGTGTGGATTCTCCCCTTCTTTGTCGGGAAGACCATCAATCCCAAAAAGCAGAATATGAAGACGAATACCCGGCGGTGAATGTGTCCTAGAGAGGTGAGGGCGAACTCTTCCTGATATGTGCGGTAAGACTGACTACGGCCATACCTCTCGTACAAATAGTCAAAAGGGATGTACGAGTCTTCCAAGCAGACTAAATTCGGATTCTTCTTGAGTCCCATCATTTTGATAACACCCCGGCCTGTTCGGTTTTCAGGCATCAATAACCCTTGAGACTCCCAAGGCAAACCAGCTAAACCCCCTATCTCTCCTAGAAGCGGTGTCATCTCATTGTTCCCAAATCGAAAAACCGATTGATCACAATCCCAGAATAAAGTGGCAGCCTCTATCATCATGTTATTAGGCTGAATGTCCAAAAGAGAGGGCAAGTTGCCCAGGTGTTTTCTGACTGCTGTTTTGTCGCTTGAATGCAAGTCTTCCCACCAACTTAGAAGTTTTGGGTGGATTTTTGTGACCATGCCGAATCTGGGGACCTTGTGCCTCATTTCTGCAAAATAAACAGGTTAGGCCCTTACCCCTATCGGACTCGACTATTTAACACCAAAAATTAGCAATGAGCATTAAGTTCTCCAAATAATTGCACAGAACGTAAAAGCGTCCTTTTGGGTTCCAGGGAAACCCAATGGACTTTGGACAAGGCTATCTTAAAGGCTATTGTGCGGACAACACGTTAGCCTGGCTAGGTTTGACCATGATGCATGCAACATACAATAGAGTAAGGTTTCTATTGGGGTTTTAGACTGGTACCCTTGAGCGGACAACTCAAGGGGGAAGGCACGGAACCGTCGACTGCACCGCTGATCGACTAGTTTTACCGCAAATACGCCTTTTCGAATTTAGGGGTGATAATATTGGAATAGCGCAACCAATCATTGTAAGCATTGCTATAGGATTTGTTTGGCACAAGTGGAATATGAATGCGGAGAATGATATGTAGTAATAAGCATTAAAACAGATAAGCATGTATTTTCACGTTGAGGAAAACAGTAAAGAAAGGAAATACAACAGTTATAATGGAAAGCTGTTACAAAGAAGACATGAAGATATGTCAGTTACGTTCAGGTGAAATAAATACTTGTAAAAGTAAACAATTAACGGCATATAAAGGGGGATAGGAAAAGGCATAAGCAATTAAATGCAAATTAACGGTCCAAATTTACAAAGTAAATTGTAATGGTATAAGCCTAGGGAAGATCCCCAGCAGAGTCGCCATGCTGTCGCGCCCTCTTTTTCTATCGCACGGGTTAGGTACGGAGAGATCGGGTTTATGATATTTTGGACAACTCCTTAAAGGAAGAGGTTTAAGGAAGAGTCGCCACCTAACTATTTTTGTGGTGCGTTAGGGCACCTAGAGTTGATAACTCATGAACTAGTTCGCGTTACCAGAGATTGGGGTAAGGGCTTGAAATTATCCCAAGGGGAACGTGTTAGGCACCCCTCAAGATCCACAACTGTGGGTCCCAGCCAATAAGTTTTGTGAATTTGGACGGTGAGCAAGTAACAAGTAAGGTTCATATAAGTGGGGATTTAAAACAAGTATGAAATTTTTTAAAGGTTTTGAAATAACATTAGAATAAACATTTGAAAAGCGTTGTCCTAGGTTTAAATTAATACGGATCACTTCAATGCAATACCCGGTATGTCACACCTTGAAGAGGCGGCCACACGTGGTATTAGCGCACCGGTCATCATATCCGTATTCTACCCTTCCCACCCCGTAAAGGTTATTAAAATGCATGTGTTGGTCACAAATGCTTATTGCGTGCCATTACCCGTCCCATCTTATAAGTCCTGGAGGGTGTTTAGGACTACTAATCCTACAAGGCAGGAACTAGGCTGAACCCTTAGGTTTAAAGGATAAAATACTAAGCGACATACAAAACAGGTAGGACTGCGCATAAAAGGGAACATATATAGACAAAGAAAGGCTCACAGATCCCTCCGCACATAGACATGTAAATGGCGCGTCTTAAGCACAATTAAGGTCTTAAGACATGAGTTCGAAAATAGGAAGTTTAGTAACATAGCAGGAGTCTGGTTAGAAAAAAAACATAATGAAGACTGAAACTTTAATTGAAAACTGGTAGTTGATTTCAAAATACAAAGTAGCTAAAGGCAGCGGTAAAACTTGAAAATATGCAGTGATTAAAAGCTTTCAGCAAACATAGATGAGAGTTATTAAAGCATGGGTTTGAAATGATTTTAAATGATAAGTGCATAAAATACAGTGGCTCAATCATAGAGTAATAGCTATTAGTTTTCAAAGAACTGTAGCAAAAGAAGTAGTAAAATGGTATTAGAATATAGTGACTTGGAAGACATACAAAGCAAGGATTCGAAATGGCATGATTTTGAGCAGAATGAGGCATTTTGAAAACCCAGTAGTTTGAGAATATAATAGGACAAGAATTAGTGAAAATCAGTAAAAGGAAATAGATGCACAACTTCAAGATTGTTTAAGATAGAGCAGGAGTTTTAATAAAGTAAATGAGCTTCAGTGAGGTAAAACAAGAGTGGGAGCAGTAGGGTTCAAAATGTTTAAAGGAAGTGAATAAACTAGAAGAAAATAATCGATTTGATTTTAATACGTATTAGGCCTAAGGTTTGCCTAGGCGTTGTATACATTGCCTACCTATTTTTTAAAGAGTGAACATGCACATTTGGATTCTGATTTTAATAAATACATGTCTGCCGAAAATTGTTTTAAATAGGTTAACCAATTTTATGGGAGTATTAAATCATGTTAACTAGATGTTCAGATTCTGACAAATAAAAAGTCCTAAGGGCAGGATATTTAATGCACAAAGTATCACCTTAAGAAATGGTTTCTATGTGTCATGTTTATAAAATGCGTGAGCAATACATTATGACAGTCTTTGTTACTCATTAGGTTATACTTGGCGTGAATATGATAGATATGTTGAAAATGAAGAACCTAAACATGATTTTAATATATGATATGCATGTCCTAGGCATGATACTATTGCGCACATAGGAAATAAAGCCTAAGTCATGATTTCTACCCACACTACACTAAACATGCATAATTCCCTCCCATATTCACTATCCAGCCCCAATAGTTTATTTACAAATTATTACATGCCATAGCAAATGAATTACAGTAATTGCAAAGAGAAGAAAAAGAAGAAGTTATTCTATAGAGAGCCTTCAAACAAGCCCAACCTTCCAGCCTCACCCCCTTTGAGCCGCATAGCCTTACACAACCTGGGTGCGGCAAAGCTCCCAAAGGTCCTTGTGAGGGCCCTGGCCAATACCAGCACCCAGCAATTACCAAAGTTGAGATAGGTGCAGTGTGGAGTTACCTGCCTCAGTGTGTCAAAGTTCAGAGGGAACTCAAGATCCCTAAGCAATGCTCACACTGAGGGGGTGGATCCTAAAGATCTAAGAGTAGTGTGAAGTGAAGGAAGGAGAGAGTTAAGTTTGAAAAGGAATTTTGAAATTACATGACTTTAGAGAATAATAGAAAGATCCTTTATGTAAAATTAGTTTGAAAAGGAGACAGTAGAATGGTCATAAATCAGCAAGTATGCAGAATTCAAGAAAAAGCAAACACAAATAGGGGAAAGGGAACAAGTAGATCACATAATGCTAAAGGAGATACAGAGACTTATGAAAGCTCATTGAAGAATGACTACACAAAATCAGAAGATTCAGGGGATTAAGAAATGGTCAAGCTTTGACATAATACTAGACAAGTAACAGGAACAATTATAACAGGTAAGATAAACAACAGCTAGAAGCTTGTAGATCAAGAAGAGCATACAAAGTGCAAGGGATCAGGGGAATGAGGGAGTGGTAAAGTATAGGCATGACAATATACATCAATAGAATACAGGCATAGCAAGTGGAAGATGTTGAAGCCCTAAAGCAACAACTTAAGGCAGAGAGACTTGCCGGTGGCACTGGTCATGTGATGGTTCGTGAAACCAAGATCGAGGGCCCTAAACCCAAAGAGTTTAGGGGCTAGAGGAACGCTCAAGATGTTGAGAACTTCATTTGGAAGATGGAGGACAACTATGAGCACCTCAACATCGTTGATGAAGCTGCCAAGATTTGGCAGCAATGATGTACCTTGTAAAGACCCGTAGAATTCTTAGGTTTGGACCTCTTAGGAGTGAAAAGTACCCCCGGACTAAGAGGAAGAAAATTCACGAAGGGATGTAGATTTGCGGTCCACTATGCGGTCGCATATCAGGTATGCGACCCGCATAATGGCCGCATAGTTGGACAGTTTGCTGTCAATTTTGAGGGCAACTATGCGGCCCAAAATGCGATCGCATTTTGGGTATGTGGACCGCATAGTTGACGCATACCTGGGCAATACTTTTCTTTTTCGCCCAGCTAAGGCCAGTTGTGCGGTAGGTTTGCGGAACGCATAACCAAAATGCGATCACATTTTGGACAGCGTAGTTGACGCATGCTTGGGCAATTTGCTTTTCTTTTTTGCCCAGTTAAGGCCACTTGTGCGGCAGGTTTGCGGACCGCATAACCAAAATGCGATCACATTTTGGACCGCAAACCTGCTTCAGGGTGTAAGGACCCGTAAAATTTCTTGTTTAAGATAATGCCTGAATAAGTCCCTAAGTTGTTATAACTGTAGAAATCCTTAAACACGGACCTATTTTGAATAAAAACACCCTGAAAGTTGAAAGATGTAATTTTCTAGAATTTGGGCATTATGCGACGCACTATGCGATCGCATAACGGGTATGCGGACCGCATAATGGTCGCATACCTGGGTAGGCCACTGCCCAAATTGAGGACAACTACGCGGTCCAGAATGCGATCGCATTCTGGTTATGCGGACTGCATAGTTGTCGCATTCTTGCCTATTGGTTTTTGGTGAGAGAGGTCATGCCACGCACTATGCGATCGCATAATGTGTATGTGGACTGCATAGTGGTCGCATACCTGCTCAGTGTGTTTTTAAAAGTTGGCCCATCTTGAGGGCCATTATGCGACCGGTTTGCGGACCACATGTCATGAATGTGATCGCATTCCTGACCGCATTCCTGTGTTGGGCTCCTAAATTTTCTAATTGTAAAACTCGACCCCCAGTTCATTAAAACACCCCACCCCTTCATTTTAACAAGTATTCTGACCAAAATAGAGAGAAGGAAAGGAGAGTTCTTGAGAGAGAAAATGGTTCTTCCATCAATTTGATTTTCAAAGTCCCTCAGGACTGATATTTCGAGTAATCTTCTTCTTCGTCATTCTAGCAGATAAGGGTTCCCAACCCCTTTTCCATTAATTTTCTGATTCTAAACAAAGGGAGGATTAGCATGGGTCGATTCTTGATAATATTAACTAAGACCTTGCATGCATGTTTAATAATTATGTAAATGTAGTAAGAAGGAGAGGGTTAAGGTAAATTTCACAAAGACGGGGTTGGTACTCTAATGGGGTCACATAAGGTTAGGCAAAATGCTTAAGAGAGAGTCCGAATTGTATGCATAATTTCCAATTCTGAGTTGAATATGTTTAATTGTGAACTAGATTGATGGTACTAGTCGGTTCGGTGATTTGTGAGTAAAAGTTAAAAAGGGATTTCGACTCCAGGTATGTATGGCTAACTTTAACCCTTGTAAAATCCCTCTTGTTTTGACGAGCATACGTTATGTGTACCTTGTATGAAAATATGTGAATTGATTATCTTGGTGATTGCCACACTATTGTGTTATATGTGATTGTGAAAGGTGATTGATGTGCCCACTTTATTATGTGCAAAGCTTGTAAATGCTTGAGGGTGTTGACATGAAAGTATGTGTTAGCGAATGAAAGAATGATAATGTGCCCAGATGTGGGAATGTATTATTGTTTAATGGGAATCATTGTGCCTTGAGCCCAAGTAAATGAATTGTTAAATGTGAATTTGTGATCCTTGAAAGGAAGGCCCTTGTGATGAAATTGTTTGGTGTTGTTGTTGAATTTGTGATCCTTGAAAAGAAGGTCCTTGTGATGAAATTTTTTGGTGTTGTCGTTATGAAATATGAATTGTCAGGTGGGATCGGGCTGTGCGCCGCAACACAAAGTAATAAGGTGTGGGTTGTGGTGATAAGGGTGGCAGAGGTAATAAGGGTGGCCGAGGTAATAAGGGTTGAAATGTGATTGTTATCACTATTGATATGAAATTGATAAAATTTGTGAATATGGTGGTGTTGGAAATGAAGAAGGGGAAATTGTGAAATTGTTGACTTTGGTTGTTTATTTCCGCGTACATTGATTGTTGGTTCTAATACTGTCTAATTATCTGTGTATCGGTTAATTGTACTTGGGATAAAGTTTGTTCATACATACTAGACCTATTCCACAGTACTAACGTCCTATTTGTCGGGGGCGCTACATCTTTTATATGGATGTAGGTGGTTCCATAGCAGGTAGCTCATCCCGCCATTAGTGGTACCTCCTCTTCATATCTTCAGCAGTTATGGTGAGCCCCTCTTTTCCTCGGGGCCGTGTGTGGATTATACCACCCTCTTTTGCTTATGTGTAAAGGTATAGCCGGGGCCTTATTACCGGCAAGTTATGTAAAATACCTAGTATTCGTAGTGGCTCCGTAGACATGATGTGGGTGTATATATGTATTTTTGGGTAGTAACAGTACATACTCGGAATGTTGGATCATGTTGGAAAGTTATGTATGTATTATGTATGTTTGAATATCAATCTTTGAAATGCTAATAGAGGAAAAATGGAATTATGTTGTAAGATGTACCTTGAATCTAAATTCGGCTAACTCACGTGAAATAATGTATGTTAAGAACATGGGGTAATACGTTGGGAAGGAAAGGCAATCCTAGTCTGCTTGACTGGGTTCATCCGGTTAGGCGCCGGTCTCGTCCCTCAATTTTTGGGGCGTGACAAACTTGGTATCAGAGCCTAAGGTTTTTAAAAGAGTCCTAGGATGTCTCGGAGCCGTGTCTAGTAGAGCCTTTCTTATCGGTGTGTTGTCGACCACATCTATAATTAGGGGGCTACATGGACATTTAGGAAATTACCCTTTCATTGTTATTCTATATCGTGCGATGAACTGGAAAGTGAAAATATCCTTGCCTAATTCGTGCTTTGTTCCGAAATGTTCAGTAATGGCACCTAAGAAGAGAGCTCGACTCGGCCTTGAGGCCAATGCTACCCCGGGTGTGGCTGTGAATTCTTTGCCAAATAGTGCGAGTGAGAGTGACTCCCCGACCTTGAATATACCTGACCCTTCTATTTCGGATCAAAACATTCATGTTCCTGCGGCGGCAGAGGGTGCTGCAATCCCTCCCGCTGATATTCCTTACCCCTCTACAATTCTAGCTTCCGGTCTCGGTACGTCCGATGGGGACCTCAGAGCAGATATTCATATGTTGACTCAGTTGGTGGCCGCTCAAGCCCAATGATCTCATGCTACCCCTACGTCCTCCAGCGGACAAGGGGATTCCGCCAGCTCCAGAGTCAACCTGTTTCTGCGGTTGACCCCTCCAGAGTTCTCAGGTACAGATCGAGAGGTCGATCCACAGGATTTTCTTGATGAGATGTACAAGACCCTTTGGGTGATGAAGTCTATAGAGATAGAGGGGGTTGAGTTAGCTTCGTACAGGCTGAGGGGAGCAGCATATTCCTGGTTCGAGATGTGGGAGGGTTCCCGTGGGGATGGAAGTCCTCCGGCTAGATGGGACGAGTTCGTGGATGCTTTCATGGATCACTTCTTGCGTGCCGAGACTGTGGCAGCCCGTGCTACGGAGTTTGAGGTCCTCAAGCAGGGTAATATGAGTGTGTGGGAGTACCACATGGAGTTCGTGATGTTGTCTAAATATGCTCTTCACATGGTGTCGACTATGGATGTCAGGGTTCGACGTTTCATTCAGGGCCTTAGTCCCTTGGTTGTGAATGAAGCTGCTACAGCTGCCTTGCACTTAGACATGAATTATGGGAAGATTGTGGGATTCACCCAGGCTACAGAGGCTAGGAAATTGAAGATAAGGTCGAAAAGAGAGAGTAGCAGCAGGGCCCGGTCAGCTGGCCACTTGGGGAGTTCAGTTGTAGGAGGAATACTTGTTCATGGGAGAGGGTCATCAGGACCATCCCAGTCCTATGCACAGTTCTCAGCCAATGCACCGCCATCAGTGCACTGTTTCCAGTAGAGCAGTCGCTGGGGACCAGGATCAGACAGCAGGAGACCCTATCAGTCAGGTCGCCCAGGAGGGAGGTTCCAGCAGCAGGAGAGGGCTCCGTTCCCTAAGTGTGGGAGGTTGCATACCGAGTCTTGTTATCTGGATATCCCGGTGTGCTACGGGTGTGGAGTGAGAGGTCATATTCAGCAGGATTGTCGTGCGCCCAATCAGGGCATGGGTAGGGGTTTTGCTAGTCGTCCGGTTCTTCAGTCGCCACATCTTCAGGGAGTCCTCCAGCTCCAGCAGGGCGTGGTGCAGTTAGGGGTGGAGTTCGAGGTTTAGGTGGACCCAGCCGATTATATGCTTTGAGTGGTCGCCAGAACGCGGAGGCTTCTCCAGATGTTGTTACAAGTATTCTGACTGTTCAAGCACTTGATTGTTATGCTCTTATTGATCTGGGGTCCTCCTTGTTTTATGTTACCCCGTTTATTGCTTCAAGTTTTGGGATACAACCCGAACAGCTTCATGAGTCGTTCTCTGTATCGACTCCGGTTGGTGATTCTATTACAGCCGCGCGAGTCTATATGAATTGTGTTGTCACGGTATGTGGTCGCGTTACCATGGCCAATCTTATTGAGCTTGGGATGGTATATTTTGATATTATTATGGGAATGGACTAGCTTTATTCGTTCTTTGCTAAACTCGACTGCCGAACCGAAATCATGAGGCTAGAGTTTCCTAATGAGCCGGTTATTGAGTGGAAGGGAAATGGTGTGGTGCCGAAGGGTAGGTTTATTTCCTGCCTTAAGGCCTTAAAGATGATTAAAAAGGGGTGTGTATATCATTTGGTCGGGGTTGCAGACACCACTTCAGAGGTGCCTGCCCACGAGTCCGTGCCCGTTGTGAATGAGTTTCTTCAAGTATTTTCGGATGAGCTTCCAGGGATTCCGCAAGATAGAGAGATCGATTTCGGGATTGATGTACTACCAGATACGCAGCCAATATCTATTCCACCATACAGACTGGCGCCATCAGAGTTGAGGGAGTTAAAGGAGCAGTTGAAGGATTTATTAGAAAAGGGGTTCATTCGGCCGAGTGTGTCGCCGTGGGGTGCTCTGGTGTTTTTCGTCAGAAAGAAGGATGGGTCGCTTCGGATGTGTATCGATTATCGGCAGCTCAAAAAAGTCACTATCAAAAACAAGTATCCATTGCCTCGAATAGATTATTTGTTCGATCAATTGCAATGTGCGAGGTTCTTCTCCAAAATTGATTTACGGTCGGGGTATCATCAATTGAAGATCAGAGAGTAGGATATTCCTAAGACCGCCTTCAGGACTCGTTATGGTCATTTTGAATTTTTGGTAATGTCCTTTGGGCTGACCAATGCTCCAGCAGCTTTCATGGATCTTATGAACCGAGTTTTTAAGCCATTACTAGACTCCTTCATGATTTTTTTATTGATGACATCCTTGTCTATTTGCGGAGTCGGGAGGATCATGTTAACCATCTTAGGGCAGTTCTGCAGACTCTTCATCATCACTAGTTGTATGCTAAATTTTTGAAATGTGAGTTTTGGCTAGAATCAGTCACCTTTTTGGGTCATGTTGTTTCCAGAGAAGGGATTCAGGTTGATACCTAGAAGATCGCGGCAGTGAAAATTGGCCTAGACCAACGACCCCGACAGAGATTCGCAGTTTCTTGGGTCTAGCTGGGTATTATCGGAGGTTTGTGGAGGGATTCTCTACCCTCGCCTCCCAATTGACTAAATTGACGCAGAAAGTAGTGAAGTTCCAGTGGTCCGACGCTTGTGAGAAGAGTTTTCAGGAACTGAAGTCGAGATTGACTTCGGCACCGGTATTGACCTTGCCAGAAGGCATCGAGGGATTTTTGGTTTACTGCAATGCTTCAAGGGTTGGTTTGGGGTGTGTGTTGATGCAATATGGGAATGTTATAGCGTATGCTTCAAGGCAACTCAAGAATCACGAGAAGAATTATCCGACGCATGATTTGGAGCTCATGGCAGTGGTGTTTGCATAAAAAATTTGGCGGCATCATCTTTATGGGGTCCACGTGGACGTGTTCTCAAACCACAAGAGTCTTCAGTATTTATTCAAGCAGAAGGAGCTGAATCTAAGGCAGCGGAGGTGGTTAGAATTTCTTAAAGATTATGATACGAACATCTTGTACCATCCAGGGAAGGCGAATGTGGTGGCCGACGCTCTCAGTCGGAAGTCTATGGTTAGTTTGGCTCATTTGGAAGCAGACCAGAGGCCCTTGGCACGGGAGGTTTATCAATTGGCCAGTTTGGGGGTTTGTCTCTCGACCTCAAACGAAGGGGAGGTTATGGTGCATAATGGAGAAGAATCGTCACTTGTAGCGGAAGTCAAAGAAAAGCAGTTTATTGATCCAGCATTGGCACAGTTGAAGGAGGCAGTTCTGAATAACAAGATTTCGGCATTTTCACTCGGCAGCGATGATGGGGTATTGCGATGTCAAGGTAGGCTATGTGTTCCAGATGTGGATAATCTTCGGGAGAGGGTAATGGCGGAGGCTCATAATTCCAGGTATTCTGTGCACCCAGGCTCTACGAAAATGTATCATGATCTCCGGGAAATTTATTGGTGGAGCAGTATGAAGAGGGGTGTGGCGGACTTCGTGTCTAGATGTCCGAATTGTCACCAGGTAAAGGCCGAGCATCAGCGGCCTGGTGGATTAACTCAGCTTATGGAAATACCGACATGGAAATGGGAGATGATCAACATGGATTTCGTGGTAGGGTTACCTCGCACTCGGCGCAAGTTCGATTCAATTTGGGTGATAGTGGATCGACTCACCAAATCAGCTCACTTTTTGCCAGTCAAGTCCACCGATACTGCAGAACGGTATGCACAGTTGTATATCAAGGAGATAGTCAGACTTCATGGCACTCCAGTTTCTATTATCTCAGATCGAAGGGCCCAGTTCACAACTAATTTTTGGAGGAAATTTCAGCAAGGTTTGGGTACTCAGGTGAACCTCAGCATGACTTTCCATCCATAGACTGATGGTCAAGTGGAGCGAACTATTCATATGCTTGAAGATATGTTACGGTCTTGTGTTTTATATTTCAAAGGTATTTGGGATGACCATTTGCCGCTTATCGAATTTGCTTACAATAACAGCTTTCATGCTAGTATTCAGATGGCCCCATTTAAGGCATTGTACGGAAGAAGGTGTAGATCTCTGATTGGATGGTTCGAAGCTTGTGAGGCAGAATTGTTAGGGCCAGATCTTGTGCACCAAGATATGGAAAAAGTTAGAGTCATTCAGGAGAGGATGAAAATTGCCCAGAGTCGTCAGAAATCCTATGCGGATGTTCGTCGAAGAGAATTCGAGTTCCAGGTAGATGACTGAGTGTTCTTGAAGGTGTATCCCATGAAGGGAGTGATGCGGTTTGGGAAGAAAGGGAAGTTGGGCCCTAGGTACGTCGAGCCATATCGGATCACTCAAAGGATAGGACAGGTGGCTTATAAGCTGGAATTGCCCCTTGAAATGTCATTAGTGCATCCGGTGTTCAATGTGTCTATGTTAAAGAAAGTGGTTGGAGATCCATCCTCCATCGTGCAAGTTGGGACTATTGAGGTTAATGAAGAGTTATCATACGAAGAGGCTCCAGTTGCTATTCTTGATAGGCAAGTCCGTAAATTGAGAAACAAATAGATTGCTTCTGTTAAAGTGTTGTGGCGAAGTCAATGAGTCGAGGAAGCCACGTGGGAAGCAGAGAAAGAAATGAGAGAAAAATATCCCCATCTGTTTGAGCAAGTCTAGTAGTGATCGTGCGAACTATTATCCCAAGGCAATTTGATGTTGTATTCAGATTCGTGCAAAGGCACCCCATTTTCCCCTAATTGCCTTATTGTTGTAACTTTCCCATGCGTGTTAAAATTGTATATGATGTTATTAACTGGGTAGTGTGCAACCCTTGAAGTAAATGAAAGTTTTGTGAAACTTATGTGATAGGAAAATGATTAATAGTAGTGTAGATTGGTAATGATTAATTGAAATATATATACGGTGTATTGAGGTGATTGAATCGTATGGGACTCACTAAAATGACCAAATTATGTGCAAGTATGTGCCACTAATTGAATCATATGCTAATTTGTGATGTAAAGAGAATGAACTATGTGTAGTTGTCAAAGTGATTGGATATGTGCAAGTGTTGAGGTAATGAATTGTATACCAGTTGTAGGGATAACAGAAACTGTGTAATGATGCTTGGAAATGTGTTTCGGGGGCTCTCTGACAGGTAGATAGGTCTAAATACAAAGGAAACTCTAGCAAAATTTTCTGAAAATGTTGGAGTTAGTGTAAATCTGGAAGTTTGCATACCATGTTTTCAAAACCAAACGATTTCCAAAATCCTCATTCGAGGATGAATGATTTTAAGGGGGAAGAATGTAAGGACCCGTAAAATTTCTTGTTTAAGATAATGCCCGAATAAGTCCCCAAGTTGTTATAACTGTAGAAATCCTTAAAAACGGACCTATTTTGAATAAAAACACCCCGGAAGTTGAAAGATGTAATTTTCCAGAAGCTGGGCGTTATGCGACTCACTATGCGATCACATAACGGGTATGCGGATCGCATAATGGTCGCATACCTGGGCAGGTCACTGCGCAAATTGAGGACAACTATGCGGTCCAGAATGCGATCGCATTCTGATTATGGGGACCGCATAGTTGTCGCATTCTTGCCTATTGGTTTTTGGTGAAGAAGGTTATGCGACGCACTATGCGATCGCATAACGTGTATGCAGACCGCATAGTGGTCTCATACTTGCTCAGTGTGTTTTTAAAAGTTGGCCCATCTTGAGGGCCATTCTGCGACCGGTCTGCGGACCGCATGTCAGGAATGCGATCGCATTCCTGACCGCATTCCTGTGTCGGACTCCTAATTTTTCTAATTTTAAAACCCGACCCCCAGTTCACTAAAACACCCCACCCCTTCATTTTAAGAAGTCTTCTGACCAAAATAGAGAAAAGGAAAGGAGAGTTCTTGAGAGAGAAAGTGGTTCTTCCATCAATTTGATTTTCAAAGTCCCTCAGGCCTGATATTTCGAGTAATCTTCTTCTTTCTCATTCTAGCAGGTAAGGGTTCCCAACCCCTTTTCCATTAATTTTCAGATTCTAGACAAAGGGAGGATTAGCATGGGTCGATTCTTGAAAATAATAACTAAGACCTTGCATGCATGTTTAATAATGGTGTTAATCTAGTAAGAGGGAGTGGGTTGGGGTAAATTTCACAAAGAAGGGGTTGGTAATATAATAGGGTCACATAGGGTTCGGAGAAATGCTTAAGAGAGAGTCCGAATTGTATGCATGATTTCCAATTCTGAGTTGAATATGTTTAATTGTGAACTAGATTGACGGTACTAGTCGGTTCGGTGATTTGTGAGTAAAAGTTAAAAAGGGATTTCGACTCCAGGTATGTATGGCTAACTTTAACCCCTGTAAAATCCCTCTTATTGTGACGAGCATACGTTATGTGTACCTTGTATGAAAATATGTGAATTGATTGTCTTGGTGATTTCCACACTATTGTGTTATATGAGATTGTGAAAGGTGATTGATGTGCCCACTTTATTATGTGCAAAGCTTGTAAATGCTTGAGGGTGTTGACATGAAAGTATGTGTTAGCGAATGAAAGAATGATAATGTGCCCAGATGTGGGAATGTATTACTGCTTAATGGGAATCATTGTGCCTTGAGCCCAAGTAAATGAATTGTTAAATGTGAATTTGTGATCCTTGAAAGGAAGGCCCTTGTGATGAAATTGTTTGGTGTTGTTGTTGAATTTGTGATCCTTGAAAGGAAGGCCCTTGTGATGAAAATGTTTGGTGTTGTTGTTATGAAATATGAATTGTCCGGTGGGATCGAGTTGCACGCCGCAACACGAAGTAATAAGGTGTGGGTTGTGGTGATAAGGGTGGCCGAGGTAATAAGGGTGAAAATGTGATCGTTATCACTATTGATATGAAATTGATGAAATTTGTGAATATGGTGGTGTTGGAAAGGAAGAAGGGGAAATTGTGAAATTGTTGACATTGGTTGTTTCTTTCTGCGTGCATTGATTGTTGGTTCTAATACTGTGTAATTATCTGTGTATCGGTTGATTGTACTTGGGATAAAGTTTGTTCATACATACTAGTACTATTCCACAGTACTAACGTCCCTTTTTCCGGGGGTGCTACATCTTTTATATGGATGTAGGTGGTTCCACTTTAGTTAGCTCAGCCCGCCGTTAGTGGTACCTCCTCTTCATCTCTTCACCAGTTGTGGTGATCCCCTCTTCTCCTCGGGCCGTGTGTGGATTATACCACCCTCTTTTGCTTATGTGTAAAGGTATAGTCGGGGCCTTCTACCGGAAAGTTATGTAAAATCCCTGGTATTCGTAGAGGCTCCGTAGACATGATGTGGGTGTATATATGTATTTTTGGGTAGTAACAGTACGTACTCGGAACCGTGGATCATGTTGGAAAGTTATGTATGTATTATGTATGTTTGAGTATCAATCGTCGAAATGCTAAAAGAGGAAAAATGGAATTATGTTGTAAGATGTACCTTGAATCTAAATTCGGCTAACTCACGTGAAATAATGTATGTTATGAACACGGGGTAATACGTTAGGAAGGAAAGGCAATCCATGTCCTCTTGACTGGGTTCATCCGGTTAGGTGCCGTTCTCGTCCCTCGATTTTTGGGGCATGACACGGGGCACCTATTTTCTAATTTTTAAAACCCGACCCCAGGCCATGGTAACTCTTGTCTGTGTTTCCCCTATTTTTGTGAATTGTTATTTGATTTCTTTAGTTGCATTACTACATGTTTGTTGTTTATTCTATCAAGAGTGGAGTTTTTCTATACATACAAGTACTGTTCAATGGTACTAACGTCCCATTTGCCGGGGGCGCTACATGTTCTTATTGATGTAGGTGGCTATGTAGCTGGTAGCGCTGATCGTCGGTAGTGGTGCCTTCTCCTCCTCCTTACTGCAGTTCTGGTGAGCCCCATTTCCTCCCGGGGCCGTGTATAAAAATGTGTTGCTTTTTTTTTTGTTTTTGGATATGTCATTTTATTTTTGAGGTATTATCGGGGCCTTGTCGCCAGCGGAATCATGTTCATCATCTCTATCTTAGAGGCTTCGTAGACACTCTTGTGGGTCATGTATGTTTTGGGTAGTTGTTGGGTAAACTTGTAACTGTAATTCCACCTCGTAAAGATTGTAATTAGCATGTATGTTTGGGAAGACCTAATTGTTGATATCGGTATATCAGAAAGAATGGATTGATGTCATGAACACACGATTTTGATTCATTTACTGCTAACTTAGTAAACAGTGTCATACTATAAATCTCGGGGTGTAAGTGACGCGAGTAGGAAAGGCAAACCAGGCTTGCTTTACTGGGGTCACTCGGTTAAGCGTCAGTCGTGTCTCCCAGGATTTTGGTGTGACAAACTTGGTATCAGAGCCTAAGGTTTTAAAGTGTGCTAGGATGTCTCGGAGCCGTGTCTAGTAGAGCCCTTCTTATTAGTGTGTTGTCGACCACATCAATAATTAGGGGGCTGCTTGGACATTTAGGAATAATACCCTTCATTGTTATTTTATATTGTGCGATGGAGTGAAAAGTGTGGTTGTTTCTCTCTAACTCGTGCATTGTTTTAACTTTTAGTAAATGTCACCCAGGAAGAAAGCGCGACTCGACCAGAAGGCCAATGCCACCCCGGGAGTGGCTATTGATTGCCATTTGAATGATACGGGTGATAATAATTCCCCGACTATGAATCTGCCTGACTCCTCCGCTCCATACCGGACCATCCTAATTCCTACTCCAGCAGAGGGTGCCACAATCCCTCCCACTGATATTCCTGATCCTCCTCTAGTCCCAGCTTCCGGTCCCGGTATTTCTGATATGGATCTTAGGGGAGCTATTCAGATGCTAACGAAGCTGGCCCCTTCTCAGGACCAGAGGTCAAACATTCCCCCCACTTCCTCTAGCGGGCACGGAGACTCTTCCGGTTCCAGGGTTAACAGGTTCCTTCAGTTAGCCCCTCTAGAGTTCACAGTTACCGACCCCGAGGTTGATCCTTAGGATTTCATCGATGAGATGCACAAGACCCTCTGAGTTATGCGTGGTAGTGAAATGGAGGGAGTAGAGCTGGCCTCCTATCGTCTGAAAGGAGCGGCATATTCTTGGTTTGAGATGTGAGAGGATTCCCGTGAGGAGGAGAGCCTTCCAGCGAGGTGGAGTGAGTTTGTAGACTCCTTCACAGACCATTTCTTGCCCGCTGAGACTAGGGCAGCTCGTGTTTCAGAGTTTGAGGTCCTCAAACAAGGTAGTAGAAGCGTGTGGGAGTATCATATGGAGTTGTGCGCCTATCCAAGTATGATGTTCACATGATGCCAACTATGGAGGCTAGAGTTCGTCGATTTGTGCAAGGCCTTGGTCCCTTGGTTATCAATGAAGCTGCCACAGCTCCGCTATATTATGACATGAATTATGGGAAGATTGTGGGATTTGCCCAGGCTATAAAGGCTCGAAAGTTGAAGCTAAAGATGGATCACGAAGGTGGTGGAAGGGCTCGGTCAGCGGGAAACCTTGGGGGTTCATTCAGAGGTGCAAGACCGGTTCTTCGGGAAGGGCATCAGGGCCATCCCAGTCGTATGTTCAGTCTTCATCCAGTTCCCCACCATCAGGGGATCATCATTAGCAGGGAGGCCGCTTTGGGGCCAGTCCCGGCAGCAGGAGGTTCCACCAGCAGGGTTGATCAGGAGGCAGATTCCAGCAGCAACGGAAGGCCCCATGCCCTAAATGTGGGAGGTTTCATTTGGGTCCCTGTTACTTCGACATGACACTACATTACGGATGTGGGATGAGAGGTCATATTCAGAGAGACTGTCGTGCGTCCAGCCAGGGCATGGGTAGGGGCACTTTCCAGCCATCCAGTTCTTCAGCTGCTACATCCTCAGCACAACCTCCAGCCCGAGGCCCTCCAGCACCAGCATGGCGTGGTGCAGCTAGGGGATGTGCACGGGGTCAGGGAGGACCTAGCCGGTTCTATGCCCTGAGTGGTTGTCAGACTGTAGAGGCTTCTCCAGATGTCATCACAGGTATTTGGACTGTTAAATCCCATGATGTGTATGCTCTTATTGACCCCGGATCTTCTTTATCATATGTCACTCCTTATGTTGCTTCAAGCTTTGGGATAGAACCAGAACAGCTTCATGAGCCGTTCTTAGTATCTACTCCAGTTGGTGAATCTATTACGGCCACGCGGATCTATAGTGATTGTGTTGTCATGTTGCATGATCGGGATACCACGGCCGATCTTATTGAACTAGGAATGATTGATTTTGATGTAATAATGGGAATGGATTGGCTTTATTCATGCTTTGCCAAACTCGATTGTCAAACTAGAATTATGAGGCTTGAGTTTCCTAACGAGTCAGTTGTTGAGTGGGAGGGGAATAATATTATGCCGAGGGGTAGGTTTATTTCCTACCTTAAGGCCTCAAAGATGATCAAAAAAAGGGTGTATCTATCACTTGGTCTGAGTTGCAGACAACGCCTCTGAGGTGCCTGCTCTCGAGTCTTCGCTAATTTTGAATGAGTTCCTTGATGACTTTCGGGATGAGCTCCCTGGGATCCCTACAGACAGGGAGATTGATTTCAGGATTGATGTATTGTCGGGCACACACCCGATATCTATTCCACCCTACAGGATGGCACTAGCGGAATTGAAGGAGTTAAATGAGCAACTGAAGGATTTGTTAGAGAAGGGTTTCATCCGACCAAGTGTGTCGCCTTGGGGCGCACCAGTTCTCTTTGTCAGGAAGAAATATGGGTCGCTGCGAATGTGCATTGACTACCGGCAACTCAACAAAGTCACAATCAAAAACAAATACCCATTGCCTCGGATAGATGATTTGTTCGATCAATTGCAAGGTGCTAGGTTCTTCTCAAAAATTGATTTGCGGTCCGTGTATCATCAACTAAAGATAAGGGAGCAGAATATTCCTAAGATATCTTTCAGAACTCGATATGGGCACTTTGAATTTTTGGTAATGTCCTTTGGGCTGACCAACGCCCAAGAAACTTTCATGGACCTTATGAATCGTGTCTTCAAGCCATTTCTCGACTCTTTTGTGATAGTCTTCATTGACGATATCTTATATATTCGCAAAGTCGAGAAGACCACGCTAATCACCTCAGGGCAGTTCTACAAACTCTTCATCAGCACCAGTTATATGCAAAGTTCTCACAATGCGAATTTTGTCTTGAATCAGTTACCTTTTTGGGCCACGTTGTCTATAGGGAAGGGATTCGGGTTGATCTCCATAAGACCGCAACAGTGAAGGATTGTCCTAGACCAACAACCCCGACAGAGATTCGCAGTTTCTTGGGTTTAGCTGGATATTATAGGAGGTTTGTGGAAGGATTCTCTACTCTCACCTCCCCATTGACCAAACTAACGCAAAAAGCGGTCAAGTTCCAATAGTCCGATGATTGTGAAAGGAGTTTCCAGGAATTGAAATCAAGATTGACTTCGCTGCCAGTGTTGACCTTGCCAGAGGGTACAGAGGGGTTTGTGGTGTATTGTGATTCTTCAAGGGTTGGTATTGGGTTTGTATTAATGCAAGGTGGTAAGGTTATAGCATATGCTTCAAGGCAACTTAAGAATCACGAAAAGAATTATCTGACTCATGATTTGGAGCTTGCAGCAGTTGTTTTTGCATTAAAGATATGGCGGCATTATCTTTATGGGGTCCATGTGGACGTGTTCACAGACCACAAGAGTCATCAGTATATATTCAAACAGAAGGAATTAAATTTGAGGCAAAGAAGATGGCTGGAGTTGCTCAAAGATTATGATATGGATATCTTATATAATCTAGGGAAAGCTAATGTGGTGGCGGATGCTCTTAGTCGGAAATCTATGGGTAGCTTGGCTCACTTGGAAGCAGGTCAAAGGCCATTGGTTCGAGAAGTTCACCAGTTGGCCAGTTTGGGAGTTTGTCTCGCGGCCTCTGACGGAGGGGATGTTATAGTACGTAATAGAGCAGAATCATCGCTTGTGGCAGAAGTCAAGAAAAAGCAATACCACGACTTAGTGTTGGTACGGCTAAAAGAGGCAATTCGTAGTCATAGGACCACAACTTTTTCGCTTGGCAAAGATGACGGGTCCTTGCAATGCCAAGGATGATTATGTGTCCCAGATATGGATGACCTTCGGAAGAGGATAATGGTAGAGGATCATAATTCTAGATATTTTATACACCCCGGTTCTACAAAAATGTATCATGACCTCAAAGAATTTTATTGGTGGAATAGCATGAAGAGGGGTGTGGCGGACTTTGTGGCTAAATGCCCGAACTGTCAGCAAGTGAAGGCCGGGCCCGGTGGGTTTGCGCAGCTTATAGAAATACCAATGTGGAAGTGGGAGATGATCAATATGGATTTTGTGGTAGGATTACCCCGTACTCCGCGTAAGTTTGACTCAATTTGGGTAATAGTGGATCGGCTCACGAAGTCAACACATTTCTTGCCGGTTAAGTCCACCGACACTGCAGAACAGTATGCTCAGTTGTATATCAAGGAAATAGTCAGGCTCTACGGCACTCCAGTTTCCATTATTTCGGATCGAGGGGCCCAATTCATATCTAATTTTTGGAAGAAATTTCAGCATGGTTTGGGGATGCAGGTAAATCTCAGCACAGCTTGCCACCCGCAGACTGACGGATAGGCAGAGCTGACCATCCAAACGCTCGAGGACATATTGCATGCTTGTGTTCTTGATTTTAAAGGTAGCTGGGATAATCATTTGCCACTTATAGAATTTGCTTATAACAACAGCTTTCATGCTAGTATCCAGATGGTGCCATTTGAGGCTTTGTACGGTAGAATATATAGGTTGCCGATTGGGCGGTTCGATGTTGGAGAGGCCGAACTCTTGGGACCAGATCTCGTGCATCAAGCTATGGAGAAGGTTAGAATCATAAAGGAGCAGTTGAAAACTGCTCAAAGCCGTTAGAAATACTATTCGGATGTTTGTTGCAGGGATTTGGAGTTCCAAGAAGATGATTGGGTGTTCTTGAAGGTATCTCCCATAAAGGGGGTCATGCGGTTTGGAAAGAAAGGGAAATTGAGTCCAAGGTATGTCGGGCCGTATAGAATCACTCAAATGATAGGACAGGTGGCGTATAGGCTGGAGTTTCCCCCTGAAATGTCATTGGTACACCCGGTATTTCATGTGTCCATGTTGAAGAAAGTGGTTGGAGACCCGTCTTCCATAGTGTCGGTCGAGACCGTTGAGGTTAACGAAGAATGATCGTATGAAGAAGTTCCAGTTTCTATTCTTGATAGACAGGTCCGTAAGTTGAGAAACAAGAAAATCGCACCAGTTAAAGTATTATGGTGAAATAAACAAGTCGGGGAAGCTACTTGGGAAGTTGAGAATGAAATAAAAAGAAGTACCCTCATTTGTTTGAATAAGTCAGGTAATAGTCTATGACGTTGTCGTCTCTAAATAATTGCATTGCTTGTCAAATTATGTAAAGCCACCCCCTAGTCATATGTCCTCTTATACCACCTTGATTTGTGTTGTATTTGTGTTCTATTATGTTGACTGATTATGTGAAGTTCGTTGAAATGTGTTTCGGGGGCTCTCTGACAGATGGATAGGACTAATTACGAAGGAAACTCTGGCAAAATTTTTAGAAAAATTGGGAGTTAGTTAAATTTGGGGGTTGGCATATAGTTTTTTCGAACCCAAGTGATTCCCCGATCCTTATTCGAGGACGAATAATCTTAAGTGGGGGAGGATGTAATGACCTGTAGAATCCTTAACCAAAACGATGTCCAGTTAGATCCCCATGTCGATATAGCCGTAGAAATTCTTAGGTTCGGACCTCTTAGGAATGAAAAGTACCCCCGGACTTAGAGGAAGAAAATTCGCGAACGGATGCAGATACGCGGTCCACTATGCGGTCGCATATCAGGTATGCGGACCGCATAATGGCCGCATAGTTGGAAAGTTTGCTGTCCATTTTGAGGGCAACTATGCGGCCCAAAATGCGATTGCATTTTGGGTATGCGGACCGCATACCTGGGTAGTTTACTTTTCTTTTTCGCCCAGTTAAGGCCAGTTGTGCGGCAGGTTTGCAGACCGCATAACCAAAATGCGATCGCATTTTGGACCGCAAACCTGCGTCGGGGCACGCATTTTCTAATTTTTAAAACCCGGCCCAGGCCAATATAACACCTATCCCCCATCATTTTTAGCCATTTTTCTGAGACATTAGAGTGAGCTAAGGAAGAGTTCTACGGAGAAGGTTCCCTCTTCATCAAATTAATATTCAATCACCACTCAAGGCTTGGGATTAATCAACTAGAATACCAATTCTTGCACTCTAAGAGGTAAATTTCTAACACACCAACCTTGATTTCCATATTTTAGCTAAAATGGGCCATGGATAGGATAGTTCATGGGAATGGGGATAGAGACCTTGCATGCATGTAATGAAGTAATCCTAATCTTATAAGGGAAATGGGTTAGAGTAATCTTTCACTCAAAGGGATCATGCAACCTTAATGAACCCATAATGTTTGATATAATGATCAAAAGAGCTAGAGCCATGATCATTATTCCTAATTTTTGTTTCAATTGTGCTACATTGTGGATTAGATTGAAGGTGCTAACGGGTCGGGAAAATTGTGGTAGAAATTAAGGAAAAACCCAATTGAGGTATGTATGGCTAACTCTAATCTTCATAGAATGAACTTGTTGGTGCTCAAATGTACGGTATGAGTTCCCTTGTTTGATTCCCTAAAGAATTGAGGGGTTCTATGTGTTAAGTCGGGAAACTCTTGCTTCCACGTTGTTCTAAGTTACTACCATGTCACTATGTTATTTTAAAGTATGAATTGTGATTATCATGCTCTTTCCTTTATGATGTGTACGAATCCTTATATGTGTTGGTTCTAGTTGATATGGAAGATGAGTGTATGAAACGGTTAAAAAGACATAAATGGTTAAATATGCCCAAGTGCCAAGAACGGTATAATAAATGATGGGAAGAGATGTGAACTAAAGGATTAAATTGATATGGTTATGTCCTAGAGTGAGATGGCTTAGCCGACCGGGCCGAGATAGGACTCCATGCTGTACACATGGTGGTAATCGCATCGAAAATATGATATTGGTAATGTCTCACTGTTTCAAGTGAGATGGCTTAGCCGGTCGGGCAGAGACCGGACTCCGTGTGAAAACGGCACGGTGGTAATTATGAAACTATGATGCTGTAATGTCTCACTTGGGATGGCTTAGCCGGTCGGTCAAATAACGGACTCCGTGTGAAAATGACATGGTGGTATATAAAAAAATTGAGGCACTTAGCTTTAAAAGAACTACTATCCAAAAGATGGCAAGACAGAATAAGAAAGCATGGTAACTCTTGTTTGTGTTTCCCCTATTTCTGTGAATTGTTATTTGATGTCTCTAGTTGCATTACTACATGTTTGTTGTTTATTCTATCTACAGTGGAGTTTGTTCATACATACAAGTACTATTTAATGGTACTAACGTCCCTTTTGCCGGGGGCGCTAAATCTTCTTATGGATGTAGGTGGATCTGTAGCTGGTAGCGCTGATCGTCGGTAGTGGTGCCTTCTCCTCCTCCTTACTGCAGTTCTGGTGAGCCCCATTTCTTCCCAGGCCCTGTATAAAAATGTGTTGCTTTTTTTTTTTTTTTTTTTTTTTTGGATATGTCATTTTATTTTGAGGTATTGTCGGGGCCTTGTCGCCGGCGAAATCATGTTCATCATCTCTATCTTAGAGGCTCCGTAGACACTCATGTGGGTCATGTATGTTTTGGGTAGTTTTTGGGTAAACTTGTAACTGTAATCCCACCTCGTAAAGATTGTAATTAGCATGTATGTTTGGGAAGACCTAATTGTTGATATCGGTATATCAGAAAGAATGGATTGATGTCATGAACACATGCTTTTGATTTATTTCCTGCTAACTTAGTAAACGGTGTCATACTATGAATCTCGGGGCGTAAGTGAGGCGGGTAGGAAAGGAAAACCAGGCTTGCTTGACTGGGTTCAGTCAGTTAAGCGCCAGTCGCGTCTCCCAGGATTGGGGCTTGACATACCTAGCTGACACCACCATGCTGTGGTGGCGGAGAAATAAAGCTGATATGGAGAAAGACACTTGGTCCATCAAGAATTCGGAGCAGTTTAACTTCGCACTGAAGCGGCATTTTTACCCTCAAAATGTCGTCAATGAGGCTCGTCGAGTTGAGAGAGCTGAAACAAACAACTTCCTTTCATGAGTGCGTGAAGGAGTTCACTAAACGCATTATGCAAATTCCCAACATAATAAGTGATGACTTGTTATTTTATTTCATGGATGGCCTTCATAACTTGGCCAAAAAAGAGTTGCAGCGGCGTCAAGTCAATGTCGTCGTTGAAGCTATCGCTGTGGCTGAGTCCTTGAATGATTTTAGGACAGAAGCCACGAAATCCAAGGACACCAAAAGCAATCCCAGCAAGCCTGGAGGAGATCGTGGATATCGTGACAAAGGCAAGCAACCTACTGCCACTGGTCGTGATTTCAAAGGACAAGGAAACCGTACTTCTCACTGGCGTGACAGGTATAAATAAATAAAGAAGACAAATGGTCCTCGTAATGGTTGCTATCTTTGCAAGGACCTCAGCCATAGCTACAAAGATTGACCTTGTTTGGGAAAACTTGGTGCCTAAATTGCAGCTGAACGGAGGCAAGCAAAAGGTGTTGCACAAGCCGGTGCGCAAGTAGGTGATGCTGCTTCTCAAAAAAGGCAGAATGTGGCTCATCTTGGCCACATAATGCTTGGTGTGTTGCTGACAAAAGAACCTCCTTTGAAGTAGGTTGCTCGAGACAAGCATGACCTTGCTCAAATGGGCTATGCCTTACTTGGTGTTGTGATGAGAAAGGAGCCCAGATTAAAGGAGAGAGGATCACTGATCGTTGATGCAAAACTGAACATGCAGTCCGTTCGCGTCATGGTAGACACCGGTGCAACACACAATTTTTCGACTGAGGCTAAGGCTAAATCACTTGGCCTTGTGTTTGGTCCTAGCAGTTCTTTGTTCAAAACAGTCAATGTCGACCTTACCAACGTGAATGGAGTTACCCGCAATGTGCAGCTCAACTTAGGTGATTGGAAGGGGAGCGTGAATTTCTTTGTCGTTCCCATGGATGTGTTTGATCTTGTGATGGGTTTGGACTATTGGGATGAAATCATGTCCTTCATTTCCCCTAGTCATAACCAAATCAATATTTGGGATCCGAGGAGTCCTTGTGTGGTACCTACAGATCAGGTGCCGCAAGTCGTGGGCCAATTGTACGTGATGCAAATCGTGAAGGGCTTCAAGAGGGGTGAAACCACATTTCTAGCTGATGTAACATAGATTGAAGAGGTCAAGATTGACAAAGCCTTACCCCGTGTGTGTAGCAGGTTCTCGGTGAGAACAAGCATGTCATGCCCGAATATCTTCCCAAATATTTGCCACCATGTAGGGAAGTAGATCATCAGATTGAGCTGATTCCAAGAGCAAAGCCACCTGCAATGGGTCTGTATCGCATGTCACCTCTAGAATTGGAAGAATTGAGGTCAGACTGTCGAAGGCACCATTTGGCGCACTACTCTTGTTCCAAAAGAAACAAGATGGATCATTGCGGTTGTGCATAGACTAATCGTGCTCTCAACAAAGTCATGGTGAAGAACAAATATCAAATCCCTTTGACAACAAATTTATTTGATCGTCTTGGCCATGTCAAAGTGTTTAGCAAAATGGATTTAAGGAAAGAAATTATCAAGTTCGCGTAGCCGATGGTGATGAACCAAAGACGACTTGTGTGACGCATTATGTGGCTTTTGAATGGTTGGTAATGTTGTTCGACTTGACCAACGCGCCCGCTACATTCTGCACTTCGATGAACAAGTTGTTCCATCCATTTTTTGATTAGTTAGTAGTCATCTATCTTGATGACATCGTGATTTACAGTAGTTGTATGGAGGAACATCTTGATCACCTCTGCAAATTTTTCCAACTTCTAAGGGAAAATGACTTGTTCGTGAAAAAGGAGAATTGTTCTTTTGCGCAGCCCCAAGTGCAATTCTTGGGGCATACAATCAGTCAAGGACATATTCGTACGGATAGCAACAAGTTCGCGGCGATTAGAGATTCAAAGGCCCCAACGAAGGTAGCTGAGTTGCGGTCCTTTCTTGTCCTTTCCAATTATTACCGGCATTTCATTCTTGGCTATTCAGCAATTGCGGATCCGCTCACAGATTTGTTGAAGAACGATCACTCTTGGGAGTTGACTAATTTGTTTCAAGGCGCATTCGAGGGTCTCAAATCTGCGATTACAGAGGAGCATGTCTTAGCTTTACCTGACTTTTCTAAAGTCTTTGAGGTCCACACAGATGCATATGATTTTGCTATTGGCGGCATCCAAATGCAAGAGGGACATCCAATGGCCTTTGAGAGCAGAAAATTGAAAGATGTGGAGCGTCATTACACTGTCCAAGAGAAGGAGATGAAAACAGTGGTTCATTGCCTAAGAACTTGGCATCATTATTTGTTGGGAGCTCATTTCGTTGTCAAAACGGATAACGTGGCGACAAGTTATTTCCAATCAAAAAAGAAGTTGTCACCTAAGTAATCAAGGTGGCAGGACTTCTTGGCAGAGTTTGATTATTCCTTGGAGCATAAGCCGCGGAAAGCCAATGTTGTTCCCTACGCTTTGAGTTGGAAGGTGGTGCTAGCAACATTTTTTAGCATTACCAGCAGTGATATTCTTGATGCAATCAAGAAAGGGATGCAAGACGATTCGGTGGTGAAGCAACTTCTTGACTTGGCCAGCCAAGGCAAGACAAAGAAGTTTTGGGTGGAAAATGGGCTTCTTTATAGCACCAGCAGGCGTATCTCCGTGCCTAAATGGGGGAACCTTAGGTGCACATTCATCAAAGAAGGGTACGACACTGTTTGGGCAGGACATCCGGGCCAAAAACATACATTGGCGTTGTTAGAGTCATCATATTATTTGTCACATATAAGGGATGATATTGAAGTTTACGTCCGAACGTGTCTTGTGTTCCAACAAGGCAAAGTTGAACACAAGGTACCGAGAGGCTTGCTTGAGCCTTTACGAGTGGAAAAAAGGCCATGGGATAGCATCACAATGGACTTCATACATGTTTGCTAAATTTGGAAGGCTTTGGCACAATCATGGTGGTGGTTGATTGATTCTCAAAGTATGCAACCTTCACTGCCACCACCGCAAATTGCAAAGCCAAGGAGGTAGCGCGTTTGTTCCTAAGGGGCGTGGTAAAGCATTGGGGAATTCCAAAACACATCATAAGTGATTTTGATCCCTGTTTCACCGGTGCTTTTTGGAGGGAGCTGTTCAATCTTTTGGGCTCGGAGTTTCACTTTTCCACTAGTTTTCATCCTCAAACGGATGGCCAAACGAAAAGGGTCAATGCACTCTTGGAGTTGTATTTGAGGCACTTTGTTAGTGAGAATCAGAAGGACTGGGCAAAGCTACTTGACACTGCCCAATATTCATACAACTTGTAGTGTAGTGAATCAACCAGGAGGAGCCCTTTCGAGCTTGTAATTGGCAACAACCTAACACACCTCAGTCTTTTCCCGTGAGAGCAGAGTTAAGAACCTAGGGTCATTTCATATGGCTAAAGCTTGGGAGGAGCAGGTAGACATCGTAAGGTCTTATATAGACAAAGCTGCCTGAAAGATGAAAAAGTTTGTTGATCGAAAGCAGCGTCCGGTGCACTACAGTATTGGGGATAAGGTGATGGTAAAGCGCAATCCCCAACAATTCAAGTCGCTGAGAGGCATCAATCAAAGCCTGATTCAACGCTATGAGGGGCCATTTGAAATCACTGCCAAGGTTGGCATGATTTCCTTTAAGATGGACATGCTTCATTATTTGAAGATTTATCTCGTCTTCCATGCTAGCCAACTCAATCCATACCATGAAGACAAGGATGATGCGGAGCGGGGGCAGTCCAGCCATGCTCAAATTTTCATAACCCCTTCTGCCATTGATAATAAATTTAAGGCCATTATCGATCACCAATTGGTTCGAGGCAAAGGTTGGGGCAATTTAAGTGCCCAATTTCTTGTCCATTGGAAGGGGCAATCACCTGAGGAGGTGTCATGGGAAAAATACGAGGATTTATGGCAGTTCAAGTATCAAATTCATGATTACTTGAAACCTTGTGGTGCCGTGGTCGTCGTCATTTCAAGTGGGGTAGAGTATGACGCCCCACCAAGTTCTCTATTGATTTTCTCGCCTAATATGCCTCAGTTTGATTCAAACATGGCTGCCAAGGTCCATGGGGGGACTTTCCATACAACATGCCAACACTTGGGAAGGACAAAGACATGCATGCATGCCATCTAATGCAAGCAAGTACCGGCAGCACAAGGTTGAGCATGACACTACCCAAAGTCTGGCCATAAAAGGGACAGCCCTGCAAAATCAAGGCAAAACAGCCTATTTTAGGCAAGGGCAGGACTGGCGCCCAACAACCCTTTCACCATTTAGTTAGGCAACCTTAGATGGTGTTTCCTTGTAATTCAAGCCAACTAGTGGCTGAATAGAATATATAGACATGTATAAGCCTTAGATAAGGCATCTAATACACTTTATACTTTCCTTTGTATCAAATAAATCCAGAAAATTGGCCTTGGCCCCCCAAACCTTGTGTGCCCTTTACTTCACTGTTTTTCCAGCATTTGTGTGTGTGTGTGTGTTTGCCTTAACTTGAGCACGAGTTTGTGCTTGTTTCTTAGATAGGACTACAGCTTGGAGCAGCATAGGGGTTGTCCAGTTGTCCGCACGTAGCTTACTTGAGTTAAGCCCGTGACAGGTATGAAGCATGATTTTGTCGGTTTTTTATAGCGTAATTTTTTATTTTTTATTTATATTTACAAGGGTATTTTAGTAATTCAACGTTTTGGTTTTGTGCTTCTTACTTTTAATATAGTATAGATTCCTCTTAAAAGCGAACTTATTTAATCTATCTTCAGGAATTATTGATCTTAAATGAGATTATATCTACTTTAATTTTGAAAAACTTCTTCCCGATGAGGCAACTTTATAGGAATCATTAACATTATTCTATAAGCATTTGAAAATGAATCAAATTTATTTATTTGATTAAGTATATCAATTAAATTATTATCGTCTACCAGTAATATTTTTCTTAACACTCTTAAAATCCTATATATGTCTAAAGAATGGGCCCTCCAAATTTGGGGGCTTAATACATAAGCAATACTAGCTATAACACTATAGCCGGCCATGTTAAAGGTTCCTCTTACCCTTTGCTTTTCTTTCATTAGTTATTACTCCTGAAATAGCATTCCTTATGTTCTTCTCACCTGTAATGTTGAGATTATCCAATGTATAGTATATATGGTTGCCATGTATAGCATGAATGCACAATGTACAGAGAACGTACACATGATTTGCCAAACCATTTTCTTACATTAACATGCGTCAAACTGCACTGACATCTATATAGAAATCTTTCATACATTAAAACAAGAGTACACGTAGATTAAGTGCACTTTTCTTTGCTGAAGAGTTTTGCGTTCATAAATTAGATCTCTTCTTACCACGCAGTTTGAATGTTTGATCATGTTATTTTTAATAATATTAGATAAGAAGAGGAAATCCTTGAGTGTATGCAGTTACTGAAGAGGATTAGCTCTCAAGGAGCATAGCCACCACCATGTCCACCCCCTTCACCACCTCCTTCACCCCCACCATATCCACCTGCATGTCCACCACCACCAGCATAGGCTCCTCCTCCACCGGCTCCACCTCCACCGCCTCCACCAGATCCTCCTCCATGTGCTCCTCCTGCACCGGCACCGGCACCTTCACCGCTTCCGTATCCGCCACCTGACGCTCCTCCAGCTCCCCCTGCAGAACCACCACCACCTCCGTGGCCACCTCCACCACCATATCCACCGCCTGATGCACCACCAGCTCCGTAGCCACTGCCACCACCTGCTCCTTCACCTCCACCATATCCACCACCATGTGCTCCACCTGTTGTAGCTCCACCACCACCACCACCGCTACCTCCACCGCCTCCACCACCATATCCACCTCCTGGAGCCCCTCCAGCGCCATATCCACTGCCACCACCTTCACCAGCACCACTTCCTCCGGCATAACCACCATGGTCACTGGCTACAGCTCCACCTCCACCGCCACCAGCATAGGCGCCAACCTTGGCTCCAACACCAACATCAAGATTGATGAGGGTTCTTGCGGCTGCACATATTCCTATACCCAATAATAGAAAGAAAACAATGTGAAGAACTCTACAGTTTGCCATAGCTAGGTATACAGTTGAATATATCCTACAACCACGAGTTAAGAATGTATGGATTGAAAGGCTATTTATAGATGTTACCAAGGATAGGAAAAGCGCGTGTATGCAAAAAAGCACATATAAAGAGCAAAGGAGAAGAGGTACTTTAATTTAGTCCCTACAAGGTGGTCCAATATAATACACCAACACTATCACAAGTTTGGTTTCATTTCATTTCAGTTCTCAAGTCCTAGTAGACTTGTTAGTGTGCTTCTGCTGTCTCCCATATTCCATATGTATATATACATATATATGACGACTCTACTTATTTTTCTTTATTTTGTTTTACTTAGGACTTTAATTAATTTAATAAATTTACGTTATTTGGGGTAGGGTCCTGTTTTCTCATTTGTAACGTGGATAAACAGTGTGTGCTGTTGCAGAGAAGAAAAGAAACAGTAAACTATACTATGGGTGATTAATCAATTACTTTAAGTTGCTTTCATGGTTTTTCCCCTCCCCTTGTGAATCCGATCTTCCATCTGAGGTGTATTTCTGAACTTATTTTTAAAATTTTTTAAAATTGTTTAAGCGGAAGCGATGCATATTTTCAGGTCAAGAAGAGATTGAATCCTGATAAATCAAGTATATTAGCTTGATTCAAGTTGGATAAGGGAGATATGTAACTTTCAACATTACGAATAACCAAATTATGAGATATCTAGGATTAAACTAATAGATATAGATTGATCTGATTACAAGGATTAGCACATAGTTGTGAGAAAGTTATCACTCTAAGAGATAAAATAGGAGATAGTGGAATGGTTTCGGTTACATCCACCAATACAAAGTTGTGGATTTTGATTAATCTATTATAAGATTGCTAAAGGTGGATGCTTGGGCCACCATTAGGAGCGGCAGACGGACGAGTCGGTCGGATATGGTTCGGGTTAAAAATGGATAATGAAAAAACTGTTAAATTATCCGATCCGATCTATATTTTATACCGATAAAAAATGGGTTAACCGACGGATAATATAGGTAACCATATTATCCATAACTTCTTGAATATGATCACTTTTGGGAGAATTCCTTGTATCCAAAACTTGAGGAACTCCCAATTTGAGGCCTTACAAATGTAAAAGTGTTAGTATTCTGTATTGCTGTAAAATAAATAAAACAATAAACTTTCTGAAAATATACAGAAACAGAAAGTTAGTAGAACTTAGAACGTCAACATAAATTCTGGAAAAAAAAACAGTATAGGAATAAATCGAGCCCACCGAACACACAGTGTGTCCTTGAGAAAATTATTCCCCTCAAGTACCCGAGATTTTGGAATATATCCTTCCAGGATAGAAAAATATAACTCACCAGCGTATCAGTACCTAAAACTCCGGTGATCGGTGAAACACTCGATGGTCGTAAAACACACTGGAATATTTTGTGCAGAAGACGAAGAAGATCAGAAAATTTAGTAAGTAAAAATTCTAGGATTCAAGGCATATTTATAGCCAATTTCGTACTGTTTCTGAAAAGGTTTTGCAACCTTTCAGATAAGCCATTGGTTTTGGAACATGTGTGAATCCTTTCAGAACAGCCATAGCTGTTGGAACAGGTGTGATTATTGCGGAAAAATTAAAAACAGATTTACAATAATCCGGGAAAGAAAAACCGGACCGGACCGTGTCGCGGGTCATGAGTTATTCCGGATTGAATTTTTGTTAATTAATTTAATTAATTAATTAATAATTTGAAAGGAATTTTGTCCAAAAAGATTAATCAATCAATCTTTGACCAAATCCGAATCCGAAGCCGAAGCCGAGCCAGCGACGACGACGATGACGCGAGGATTGCCTTCTTCTCAACTCTTTAAGAGCTAGAAGAACTTCTCTATATATACACATAGATTTTCTTTCCTTCTTCCAATGAGGGACAACGTGCACTAATTCAAAATTTCACTTCCCTCCATTTCTTTTCCCACCATTTTCCATTCACTCTCTTTAAGCTACACCAAGCTTAAAATTAAGCTACACTAAGCTTAAAAAGACCAACAATCCCCCACATGAATGGGGAATGGCTATAAAATAAAGGAATGTACGGACATGTGTGTGTTTTACATGCAAGAATTAATTGCATCGGGATAAGTAGGTTTCTGTAACGACCCGACCACTCGTTTTGAGCTCTAGCGCATCGTTCAGCCGTTTGAGGTAATGAGCAGCTTCATTTCAGGTATTATGACTGGTAGGTGTGGTCGGAGTTGAATTTCGGAAAGTTCGAAGTCAAATTGGAAGGAAAATTCTCATTTCGTAAGGCTTATGTTGGAAGAATTGACTAAGATTGGAATTTTAAGTAAACGACCTCGGAATCAGGATCTGAAGGTTCTAGCAGGTTCGTATGATGATTTTGAACTTGGACGTATGTCCGGATTGGGTTTTGGATAACCCGGGAGCGTTTCGGCGTATATTGTGGAAGTTAGTATTTTAGAAGAATTTCATAAGTTTGGGTTGGAAGGCAACTCAGTGTTATAGAGGTCCGTTTGGGATTTCGAGTCTGGAAATAGCTCCGTATGGTGATTCTGGAGTTCGGAGCGCGATCGAAAGTGAATTCGGATGTCCGGAGGTCATTTTGAAGTCATTTGGCTAAAGATAGAAATTTGAAGGTTTTTGAGAAGTTTGACCGAGAGTTTGACTTTTTGATATCGGGGTCGGATTCCAATTACGAAAGTTGGAGCAGGTCCATAATGTCGAATATGACTTGTGTGCAAAATTTGGGATTAATCGGACGTGATTTGATAGGTTTCGGCATCAGATGTAGAAGTTTGAAATTTCAAAGTTCATAAAGCTTGAATTGGAGTGTGATTCATAATTTCGACGTTGTTTGATGTGATTTGAGGCCTCGAACAAGTTTCTATCATGTTTTGGGACATGTTGGTATAATTGGTTAAGGTCCCGAGGGACTCGGGTTGATTTCGGAAGGTTAACGGAATGGATTTAAAACCAAAATAGCTGCTGAAAATTCTCAGCAAATCTGTTTTGGGACAGCAATTTATGCATCGAAGAGCTAATGTTGGAAGCGTATATATAAGAATCTACAAGGAATCTGAACATTTGCAAAACATGAAAGTTGTAGATCTTCAAGTGTAGTATTCAGAACATTACACCATTTGTCATTTGGAGTTTTGTGCAAAACGTTATGACCGATTGAAGATGGCTGGTGGAGCAGTTTCACCAGAATTTTCTGATGCATGGAGCCGACTTTAGAAGCTCATATCTCGGAATATATAAAGAGTTAAATGGTGTAAAACCTATCAAATTAAAGATCGTCGAGTCTAGTTTCTAAATCTTCAAACCGTTTGTTATTTGGATATTTCTACAAGGAATTATGGGTGTTTTAACAGAAGGTGTTCAACAAGGGAAAATTATAATAGGATGTACAATCTGCACAGCGCAAGGTACAACTCGATGAAGCATGGGCAGATTGTTTAAACACGAATTTTGGCACATTTCTTTCGTTTCTTTCATTTGGCTTGGATGATTTTTGAGAGCTCAAGGAGGGATTTTCACCAAGCAACACAAGGTAAGTGATTTCTTCCTATTTTTGAGTTAAATATGTGATCTTACATGGATTTAGACATGGAAAATTTGTATAAATTTGGAATTTTTGGGGAAGACCTAGAACTTGGAATTTTTGACTTTTACCATGAATTTGAGCATGAAAATTGTAACAAAATGTATATTTGAGTTAGTAAAGTTATGGGTAGAATTTATCTTCGAGAAATTTCGGAATCCGGGCACGTGGGCCCGAGGGCATTTTGGTCAATTCCTTGAGCAGAGATGGGAGTTTATATAATCTGAATTTTTAACAAATATTTGAGTATATTTTCATTGGTTTATCATTATTTGGATAGTTTTGGGGCGTTGTGCATCGATTGGAGTCATCGGGAGAGCTTGGAAGCCAGTTATGAAGTTTCGGAGCGAGGTGAGTCTCCTTTTTAACCTTGTAAGAGGGAATTGTCCCCATAGGTGTTCTATATGATGTGTGTAATTGTTTGTGGGGGGCTACGTACGTACCAATTGACGAGAGCTCGTATGTAGCGGCTATTCATGTTATGTCTGGGTAGTTAGGCCCCACAACATGTCGTGTATTCTTCTTGTGATGAATTATATGTTATGAAATCCTGCTATACGTAGTTATGTTTCTCTGAGTTTTATGGACTTTAAATAATATGAACGGAATTATTTACAGAAAGTAAAATGAAAAGGAATTGTGTGCCATGTCGGGTAATTATAGGGCCACAACACGCTCTTATGTGCCTTATGTGTATCTTAGGTGTACTTCAAATTCCTTATTTTCTTCGAACTAGCATAAAAATGGTGAAAGGTTGCCTCTGAATTTCCAGTGAATTAATACTTGTTACAAATATAGCCCCTACTGAGCTTATGAATAATTCAGTATATATACAAATATAAGAGTCAGCACTCGAGTCGCAGGTATGATTCGCGATCGAGGGAAGCTTTATGATAATTCGGTATATGTAAGAGTCAGCACTCGAGTCGCAGGTATGATTCGCGATCGAGAGAAGCTTTATGATAATTCAGTATATGTCAGAGTCAGCACTCGAGTCACAGGTATGATTCACGATCGAGGGAAGCTTTATGATAATTCGGTATATGTAAGAGTCAGCACTCGAGTCGCAGGTATGATTCGCGATCGAGGGAAGCTTTATGATAATTCGGTATATGTAAGAGTCAGCACTCGAGTCGCAGGTATGATTCGCGATCGAGGGAAGCTTTATGATAATTCGGTATATGTAAGAGTCAGCACTCGAGTCGCAGGTATGATTCGCGATCGAGGGAAGCTTTATGATAATTCGGTATATGTAAGAGTCAGCACTCGAGTCGCAGGTATGATTCGCGACCGAGGGAAGCTTTATGATTAATTTGAAAGAATGCCTTATGGGACGGGCCGTTCGATCCTCGGCAGTGCACAGTTTATTTTATTGTTGGTTCGGGCCGAACGACCCTCGCCATATATATGTATATATATACATATGATATACCACTTGTGACATAAATTGTTAAATTGATTTAGGGCGTAAAGTATTAAAATGGTTTCATGGATAAGGACTTGACTGATATTTGGGGGAAAGAAATGAAGAAGAAATTACTTATTTACTTATTTTTAGTAATTACTCGGATTTCAGTGCGTTACATATATATATGGTGTTTGATTGCCTTCAAATGCCTACCGTTTTCATCATATTCTGTCCTACTTATATTGTTGGACCTTAGTGAGTGTCAAGTCGACCTCTCTTTACTACTTCTTTGAGATTAGACGGGATACTCACTAGGTACATATATGTTTATGTACTCATACTACACTTACTGTGCATTTTGTTTCACAGATACCTTTATAGTACAGTGATTGATTTGGAGACTTATTCGGGCTGCATTTCATCCGGAGGCGTTCCGCAGCTGGCAGAGTCCCCCTTCTATGTAGTTACATTTTATCTTTATAGTCTTTGTCCAATTTGTTCCTCGGACAAGCGTTGTATAATTGTATAAATTCTTAGAAGTTGCTAATGTACTTGTGTCACCGATTTCTGGGGATGTGATGAGATTTATCTTATTAAACTAAATTGATTTCCTGTCGTTTTTAATTCACGAAAATTTATTCATTTTGATTATGAAATGCAGAAAAAGGCAACGATTTCAAAAATGATAAACAGGAAACTCAACTTATTAAGGGGTGGCTTGCATGACAGTGGTGTCCGGCACCATCACGACCTATAGATTTTGGGTCATGACAGCGTGGTATCAGAGCACTAGGTTCCTTTAGGTCTCACGAGTCATGAGCAAGTCTAGTAGAGTCTTGCGGATCGGTACGGAGACGTCTGTACTTATCTTCGAGAGGCTACAGGGCTTTTAGGAGTACTTCCCTTCTTTATTCCTCATCGTGCGCTTCGATTCCTTTAAGGCTTATGCCTATGTTCCTTCCTACTCAATCTTATACGTCGCAAAGCGCTTCCTATAATCGAGAGTTTGAGGAATTGTAATGGTGATACGGATATGTACAAGATGTTTTCCATGTGTAGCAAGTTAGGGCTGTTGTTGTTGCCCTGCAGAAGAATATTATGTTGTTTCAGCTCAGTTGCTGTGTTTCTGAGGACTTTGAGGTTGTGCTCAAATAGTTATGATATTTCCGATTAATTATCGCACGGTGTTGGTATGATGGTAGAATGCTTGCCCATATGTTGGGGTGATGAATGGCTTGAAGGGAGGTCTTCCCAGGGCGTGATTTCGAGATTTCAGTATTTTAGTTCCGGCGGAGGAAAGGAATTTGGACTATGAAAGGTCCGATTTGGATTGATAAAGTAGTAAGACTTGGTGTTTTCAAGTGAGGTGGAATATTCACTTGTGTTGTGATATCGTCGTCATTGATTGAATGGAATGTGTTAAGTTCGTCGGTGCCATGGTTTCTTCGGTGGAATGGGGTCAGAGTACTGTGAAGAAGTATTGAAGAAGCGGCTGTCAGAGGTCGTGGTGCGTTGTGGTTCAGCATGGAATAAGCATGTCTAATGAAGGCGACTCGAGAAAGATGATTTTCGAAGGGTTTGAAGTCGTAGTGATCTGATGGTTCAAGAGCTACATGGAATGATATTGAATTGAGGCCGCAATGGAGAAGCATGCGATGAAGGAAGACATGTGAGAAGTGTTAGGCGGCGGCTAAATTTCTAAAAGGCCAAGCGTAAGAAAAGGAAGTCAGGTAGTGCTTAAAGGAATGAGGTTAACCGAAGTGGGAGAGCGGCAACATAATGGTGAATTAGAAGGTATTGTAGCGCATTTAGTAGGTGTCCATGAAGAACGGACGCACTGGTAAGGTTGGTGAATGAGAACAGGCTTAGGATGGGGTATTTATGTTGTAGAGAGTGTGCATTTCATCGTCGTTGGAAGGTGTCAGTTGTAAATTCCACAGATGGGTTATCTTTTGTGAGTAGGTTAGCGGTTGTGGGGGTTGGCAAGTTTCTGTGAGGGATCCTAGTGGCTATTCGGTAGGAGGAAGAACTTGTGAAAGGTGTCAGAGAGTTTGAGTATTTAGGGAATGCTAACAAAAAAGAATTCGGAAGAATTGGACTGATTGGTTGAGACGGCATGGTCTCGTGAATCAAGGCCACTCGGGATGAGTGAGGATTGAGTTAATATGTGTTGAATGGGTTTACTATTATCTCTAAGGCAATTAAAGATAATTAAAAGAAGATAGATTGGTTAGCCAAGGTTGAAATGGCACATGTACGGTAGTGATCAGTTCCTTCGGTGTGGTTGAGTATGTGTATGGTTTGTGCAGTGTGTGTGGGGAATGCCAGCCGTCGTAATAGATTTCATTGGAAGCATTCAAGTGCTATGTCCTGTCAGGTATAGGTGGATCCCGGAAGGTTTATGGTGGTTCAGACCACTACTTAAGGATTTGCATGTATTGTGATTGTGAGAATTCGCTCGTGTGTTGTTATGGTTCTCATGAATTTAGGTAAGTAGAGGTTTCTATGTAATGAAGTGTTCACCCTATTAGCGGTTCAGAAAGTATGATGGAACTCCTATGCTACTCTGTATCAGCATGCTGGATATAGTGGTCAGTATGGAACTGGAAGTAAGGGTCGGATTGCGGTTCGGTGTTAACAAGGGTGTCATGAACTTGGAGGAGCAAGAACAAGGGATGTGAATGTTTAGAATAAGCTGATGTTGTCTTCAGTGTCATCTGAGATCGGTGTTGGGTGAAAGAGGCTTTGTATCCTGGTTATGGGTTCTCGAATTGTGTTACAGTGTAAGTGTGGTCGGTCATATAGATGTTCATACTTGTTACCTTGTGTGGAAGGCCGTGGGAGAATGACCACGGAAGATTGTGTAAGTGTGCCATGTAGTCACCTGATTGGTTGAAGAAATAAACCAAATATAAAGGAGTGTAATATTGCTTAATTGAGAATTTATGCCTGGAAGGCGTTCGGCTTAGTTGGTTGTGGATTGTGGGGTATTTATCCCAGCTATGATGGTTGTTCTTGCATGTTATGAGAAGAAGGTGGGTTATTATGGACCCAAGTGAACCTATTAGCCTAGTACAGTGTGAGCGGGATCAGCTTGAGGGTTGTGAATGGATTCAATGTGATTGCGGGCTTCACGTGAATCAGGTATGTTCATTTCTGTATAGCGCTCCTTAAGGAGAGGTGTTGGAATATTAGTTGTTGTTCCGTCTTCGTAAAATTTAGGTATATTATGATCGTGCCGTGTGAGTTGTGAAACGGCTTGGTAATTTCTTATGAGTTGAGATTTCACGCAGTGATGAGGATATGTGAGCGGGATGGCTCTCGAGATTCAGATTTTATATATCGCACCTCAGTTGTACTTGAGTTTGTAGCATATGGCTCTATCGGATTCCCCAATACGGTATTATGCACTTAGCGTTCTTGTGACCGATATTCGGTAATTTGTAATGGGAGCAATTCGTCTCCGTGTATATCTCCTTATGTGAATTTTATGATGGGATCAGGTGGCACGCCGCCACGGGTATGTTATTTGGATCGGGTGCACGCCGCAACAGGGTAATGTTAAGTGAGGTTCCTGTATTTATTTTTCTTGTGTTTTGCTTCCTATTTTATAAGTAAATACATGTTCGTTAAGTTAGTTGAGTTGTCCCTTCCTGAGTCGTTTCCTTATGTATCATGTTCGAGTTGTGGCCTATTGGCGCGTTGTGGCATCGTGTGAGACTGATGGTCATGTCTGGGGGTGATTTGTTGACTGAGCAGTTCACACTGGGTGAGATGAGATTTATGGATCAGGAATCTGTGCGATAATATTATGTGGAGTATATCACAAAGACAATTACCATTATTCGGTTCGTAATGAGATGATGATTTTAGTTAAGATTCAATGTTTGGTTAGCTCTGCAGTTGGTTAGAAATTTCTACACATCTCCTCCATTGTGGTGGTATCGCCAACATTATAGCAGGATGTATATATATCATAAGGTGCATTGGGAGCATCGGATTCGTGGAATTTTGGCTATTAAGCTTCAGGGAATGTCATTGTGGTTAGATGATGAATTATGCGGTGCATGGTGCTAATTCAGCAAAGGTATGTAGTCATGTTTTGGTACATCGTGTGGTAGTTGGTACGGTGTGTATATATTGGAAACATGCCTGACAGAGGATTCTGGATGTTGAAAACCTGGTTCTAAGGCCCATTTGCCTAAATGAAAGAGGATATCTTCATAATTGTTCAAGCAAAGGTACTCAAATGGATTGTGGTAGCACGTGAAGGTACATGAGGTGTTAAACAGTGATTTTAGATAACTCCATAGCAGTTCTTAGCACGTTCGAGGATGAACGTATGTTTAAGTGGGATAGAATGTAACGATCTGACCGGTCGTTTTGAGCTCTAGCATGTCGTTCAGCCGTTTGAGGTCATGAGCACCTTCGTTTCAGGTATTATGACTCGTAGGTGTGGTCGGAGTTGAATTTCGAGAAGTTCAGAGTCAAATTGGAAGGAAAATTCTCATTTCGTAAGACTTATGTTGGAAGAATTGACTAAGATTGGAATTTATGTAAACGACCTCGGAATCAGGATCTGAAGGTTCCAGCAGGTTCGTATGATGATTTCGGACTTGGGCGTATGTCCGGATCGGGTTTTGGATAACCCGGGAGCATTTCGGTGTATATTGTGGAAGTTAGTATTTTAGAAGAATTTCATAAGTTTTGGTTGGAAGGCATCTCAGTGTTATAGAGGTCTGTTTGGGATTCCGAGTCTGGGAATAGCTCCGTATGGTGATTCTGGAGTTGGGAGCGCGATCGGAAGTGAATTCGGATGTACGGAGGTCATTTTGAAGTCATTTGGCTAAAGATAGAAATTTAAAGGTTTTTGAGAAGTTTGACCGAGAGTTTGACTTTTTGATATCAAGGTCGGATTCCAATTCCGAAAGTTGGAGCATGTCCGTAATGTCGAATATGACGTGTGTGCAAAATTTGGGGTCAATCGGACGTGATTTGATAGGTTTCGGCATCAGATGTAGAAGTTTGAAATTTCAAAGTTCATAAAGCTTGAATTTGAGAGTGATTCATGATTTCGACGTTGTTTGATGTGATTTGAGGCCTCGAGCGAGTTCGTATCTTGTTTTGGGACATGTTGGTATAATTGGTTAAGGTCCCGAGGGCCTCGGGTTGATTTCGGAAGGTTAACAGAATCGATTTCGGAGCAAAATAGTTGCTGAAAATTCTGCAGCAAATCTGTTTTGGGACAGCAATTTATGCATCGAAGAGCTAACTTTGGAAGCGTATATATAAGAATCTACAAGGAATCTGAAAATTTGCGAAACAAGAAAGTTGTAGATCTTCAAGTCTAGTTTTCAGAACATTAAACCATTTGTCATGTGGAGTTTTGACAAAATGTATGACCGATTGAAGATGGGTATTGGAGCAGTTTTGCCAGAATTTTCTGATGCATGGAGCCGACTTTGGAAGCTCATATCTCGGAATATATAAAGAGTTATATGGTGTACAACCTATCAAATTAAAGATCTTCGAGTGTCGTTTCTAAATCGGCAAACTGTTTGTTATTTGGGTATTTTTATTAGAAGTTATGGGTGTTCTAACAGAATGTGTTCAACAAGGAAAAATTGTAATAGGATGTACAACCTGCACAGCGCAAGCGCAAGGTACAACTCGATGAAGCATGGGCAGATTGTTTTAAACACGAATTTTGGCCCATTTCTTTCATTTGGCTTGGATGATTTTGGAGAGCTCAAGGAGGGATTTTCACCAAGCAACACAAGGTTAGTGATTTCTTCCTATTTTTGAGTTAAATATGTGATGTTACATGGATTTAGACATGGAAAATTTGTATAAATTTGGGATTTTTGGGGAAGACCTAGAACTTGGAATTTTGAACTTTTACCATGAATTTGAGCATGAAAATTGTAACAAATTATATATTTGAGTTAGTAAGGTTATGGGCAGAATTTATCTTCGAGAAATTTCGGAATCCGGGCACGTGGGCCCGAGGGCATTTTGGTCAATTCCTTGAGCGGAGATGGGAGTTTATATAATCTGAATTTTTAACAAATCTTTGAGTATATTTTCATTAGTTTATCATTATTTGGATAGTTTTGGGGCGTTGTGCATCGATTGGAGTCGTCGGGAGGGCTTGGAAGCCGGTTATGAAGTTTCGGAGCGAGGTGAGTCTCCTTTCTAACCTTTAAGAGGAGATTGTCCCCATAGGTGTTCTATATGATGTGTGTAATTGTTTGTGGGGGGCTACGTACGTACCAAGTGACGAGAGTCCGTACGTAGCGGCTATTATTGTTATGCCCGGGTAGTTAGGCCCCACAACATGCCTTGTGTTCTTCTTTTGATGAATTATATGTTATGAAATCCTGCTATACGTAGTTATGTTTCTCTTAGTTTTATGGAATTTAAATAATATGAAAGGAATTGTTTACGGAAAGTTAAATGAAAAGGAATTGTGTGCCATGTCGGGTAATTTTAGGGCCACATCACGCTCTTATGTGCCTTATGTGTATCTTAGGCGTACTTCGAATTTCTTATTTTCTTCGAACTAGCATAAAAATGGTGAAAGGTTGCCTCTAAATTTCCAGTGAATGAATCCTTGTTACAAATATCGCCCCTACTAAGCTTATGAATAATTCGGTATATATACAAATATAAGAGTCAGCACTCGAGTCGCAGGTATGATTCGCGATCGAGGGAAGCTTTATGATAATTCAGTATATGTAAGAGTCAGCACTCGAGTCACAGGTATGATTCGCCATCGAGGGAAGCTTTATGATAATTCGGTATATGTAAGAGTCAGCACTCGAGTCGCATGTATGATTCGCGACCGAGGGAAGCTTTATATTAATTTGAAAGAATGCACTTATGGGACGGGCCGTTTGATCCTCGGCAGTGCACAATTTGTTTTATTGTTGGTTCGGGCCGAATGACCCTCGGCATATATATATATATATATATATATATATATATATATATATATATATATATATGATATACCACTTGTGACTTAAATTGTTAAATTGATTTAGGGCGTAAAGTGTTAAAATGGTTTCATGGATAAGGACTTGACTGATATTTGGGGGAAAGAAATGAAGAAGAAATTACTTATTTACTTATTTCAGTAATTACTCGGATTTCAGTGCCTTACTTATATATCTGTTGTTTAACTACCTTCACATGCCTACCGCTTTCATCATATTCTGTCCTACTTATATTGTTGGACCTTAGTGAGTGTCAAGTCGACCTATCATCACTACTTCTTCGAGATTAGACAGGATACTCACTGGGTACATATATGTTTATGTACTCATACTACACTTGCTGTGCATTTTGTTGCACAGATACCTTTATAGTATAGTGATTGATTTGGAGACTTATTCGGGTTGTATTTCATCCGGAGGCGTTCCGCAGCTGGCAGAGTCCCCCTTCTATGTATTTACATTTTATCTTTATAGTCTTTGTCCAATTTGTTCCTCGGACAAGCGTTGTATAATTGTATAAATTCTTAGAAGTTGCTCATGTACTTGTGTCAGTGGGTTCTGGGGATATGATGAGATTTATTATCACGACCCAAATCTTGATTCAGGTCGCGATGGCGCCCAACGGCGAGGTTAAGCCAGCCAGCATAGAAACACCAGTGTTACCATTCCCCGTTACGCAAAATTCATCTTTTAACCAATTTTAAACAAATTTAAACATGATAATGGCGGTGATGTGAAATAGAACTACAAGAGCGGAAAATCGACCAATAGGCATGTCGCATATCATATATACAGCCAACAACCCAAAATATAAACTACGTGTGTGCCAGGAACTAGTGTCACGAGTGCCATGGGCAACTACTGAATATACAATGACTACAATATATACAGAGTCTCAGTCTGAGTGAAATGGACAGAGAATATAACAAAAGAACTCCAGGGTGCTACTAGGAAGTCGCAGGGAAAGCAGCTCACCGTGAAGTATGACCACGCTATCAATAACTAGCACCGGCCTGATAATCAGATGTACCAGCCTCTGGACATGTACAGTCAAGTACAGAAAGAAAAGGAAGTGCAACATGAGTACATATTAAATAAATATGTACCCAGTGAGTATCCCGCCTAAACTCGAAGAAGTAGTGATGAGGGGTCGACTCGATAATCACTACGGTCCAGCAGTAATAACATATGATAGAATATAATGAAATACAGTAGGCATGTCAGGGAAATAAGCAACAATTATATATGCGTCAAAAGCAGAAATCCAAACAACTGCTGAACTAAACAAATAAGCACTTTCAAGGGTAAGACCACCGAACGATACAAAAATCACAAATTCTTAGATCCGCCGTGGCGTACGGCTCGCTCCCATAAGGTACCTTCTACACTCGTCGTGGCATACAGCCCGATCCCATATTCATTTCAATTTCTTTTCAACACTACCGTGGCGTACGGCCCGATCCCATATTCATTTCAATTTCTTTTCAACACTGCCGTGGCGTACGGCCCGATCCCATATTCATTTCAATTTCTTTTCAACACTGCCGTGGCGTACGGCCCGATCTCATATTCATTTCAATTTCTTTTCAACACTGATGTGGCGTACGACCCGATCCCATATTCATTTCAATTTCTTAGTCTCCACAAAAAATTCCTTGCCATTCAACAATTTTTCCGTAAAGCCTCAAAGAAATAACACTATGCAAAATATAATTTCATAGTACATATGGCGTCACAATAAATCATATACAGCATTGCAAGAAACATATCAGGCATTACGAGAAAAGCATATAGTGCATGATGTGGGCCTAACTACCCGGACATAACAATAATAGCCGCTACGTACGGACTCTCGTCACTTGGCGCGTACGTAGCCCCCAAACAATTTACACATAGCATATCATCACCTATGGGGAGAATTCCGTCTTACAAGGTTAGAAAGGAGACTCACCTCGTGTCGAATCTACCCCTCGGACCATAATTTGCGCCCGAAACTCCGAACTCTACACCTGAGGACTCGCAACTAGCTAAAAGGTATACAATAACATCAATGCATGCACAATGTGGGGAATTTCCCTAGTTACTTTACTATAATCGTTATTCTTGAAGAATTCCCAAATTCCAACCCCTGTCCCGCATGATCAAATTCCAAAAATTCTCGAAGGGATCACTCACCCATAGCCTAAGGATCAT
>ML296188.1:622-22272 GCA_005239495.1 Nicotiana undulata
TATGAAAAGAAGAGGAGTATCCTAACTTAGCAGCCTCTGGGGGATAAATACAGACGTCTCCGTACCGATCCCTCAGACTCTACCAAGGTTGTCCGTGAGTTGTGAGACCTAAGCAACCTAGGGCTCTGATACCAACTTGTCACGACCCGAAATCCCACCTTTCAGACTGTGACTGCGTCTAACGTTAAACCCGCTAGACAAGCCAACGTACACAACATTTTGACCTCGATAAATCAACGTAACGATATTAAAGCCATTAACCTTCAAACCTTTACTGGAATATCTTGAATTCATTTACTTTCAACCTTTACTGAAACATCCCAAATTACCTCAAACGTTTTACAGCAGAAAAATAATAATACTTCAAAAATGCATAATGAAAGGATAAAGACAATAACATCGCAAAATCCCAAAACCGGGGTGTCACAACCTCACGAACTATCTAAACTGAGTGCTAAATACAGAGTCTGAAAGGAAATATATAATTGTCCATGAACTAGGAGAAAAAGTAAGACAATGAGGAATCCAAATACAGGAGAGACACCAAGGCCCACGAACGCCAACGGGTATACCTTGAAGCTCTGGGTGGACTGGAGGTGACTCCCTCAATGCGGTCCACTGGTTCCGGATGCGGGATCTGCATAACATTAAGAAGTGCAGTGTAGCATCAGTACAACCGACCCCATGTACTGAGTGAGTGCCGTGCCTAACCTCGGCCGAAGTAGTGACGAGGCTAAACTTGACAATAACGATAACCTGTCCTATTCTACAGCGGGTAACAGGGATAATACATGGTAGGAGATAAGCAAACAAGTAAGGGATATGGGAACTGTAAAGGGAAACAAGTGAAATGAAGCAGTCAAATTGACAGAAGTAAACAAGGGAGGCAATCTAACACAATAGCCAACGAAACAATTACAAGTACCAGAAATGTAACCAATGGCACGGCATCACCCTTCGTGATTTTACTCTCTTCCTCACAATGCAAAATGCAATGTAATCAAATATCATGGCACATCATCACCCTTCGTACTTTACACTCTTCCTCACAATGCAATGCACAATGTATCATGGAACGACATTAACCTTCGTGCTTATAATCAATAAAGTCATGACACGACATTTACCTTCGTGCTTATAATCAATATGAATCATGGCACGTCATCACCCTTCGTGCTTTACACTCTTCCTCACTATGCAATGTAATCAAATATCATGGCACGACATCACCCTTCGTGCTTTTACACTCTTCCAAACCAAAGAATAAGAGATAAAATGGCAAGGGGTACAACATAGTGGAAATTAGCAGTTCAAAACACTCGGCAAGGAGAAAACATCAATTTAATAACTCAACAAATGCCCGGCAAGGGTCTCAGCTATAACCAATCGCCTCAATCGCATACTCTACACTTGGATTATCATTCGTATCAACACTTCTCAAACTCAACAGCCAGTACTTTCAATCCAGAATAAATTACCAAGTAAAGACAATCTCATAATATGCTAAACATGGAAGAAATACTGCAATTTCTATCAAAATAGACTCACGGGCATGCTTGACACACATTGCATAGGTACTCGTCACCTCACCTATGCAATGAACATGATAATCACTTAGCACATAGCAAATAATACCTATTCCCTCACCAAAGTTAGGCAAGACACTTACCTCGGTCCAAAGTATAGCAATCAACCCTCTAAGACCGTCTTTCCTTTATAATCCGACTCCGAAACAACGATATCTAGGCATAATTAATTCAATAATATCAATAAAGACTCAATAATACAATCCCATAGCCTAGATATTCAATTTCTAGCATTCTTCCAAAATTATCGAAATCCGACCCTGGGCCCGCTTGGTCCAAACGCGAGGCTCGGACCAAAACCCGATCACCCATTACCCCACGAGTTAGAATATATAATTTGTTTTAAGATCCGACCCAAATTGAGGTTGAATCACCCAAAATCCCATAAGCCTTAACTCTACCCAAAACCCCTAATTTCTACTTTGATTTTAGGAATTTAGGCCTAGATTCTAGTGATAGATGATGTTAAATGGAAGAAAAATGGAATTAGAATTGATTACCTAGGAGGGTGTGGTGATGAAGCTCGTCAAAAATGGCTAAGGGGTTGTGGAGAAGAAGGAAGGAGTGAAAATTTGGGAAAATCTCGTAATGTCTACTGTTTTAGACTTAAGAGAAAAAATTCACTGGGCGGATCTCGCACCTGCGGAAGGGAGGCTCGCACCTGTGGTATTGCAGGTGCGAAAAAATGGTCGCACATGCGGGAATGGGTCAGGCCCAGAAGGGGCCGCACCTGTAAAAATTTTTAACGCCCCTGCGTAGCCTCACCTGCGGCGCCTGGGTCGCGCCTGCGAGGGGGACCACACCTGTGGGCTTGGTGTCGCGCCTGCGGTCTCGCACCTGCGGCTCTAGGCTAGCAGGTGCGGACACACCAGAAGATGGTGCATCAGCAGTGATTTCCTAAGTTTTCTCACTCCGTTAGCTACCCGAAACTCACCTGAGCCCTCGGGTTTCAAAACCAACAACACACACAACTCCCAAAACATCCTACAGACTTATTCAAGCTTTTAAATCACCAAAATATCATCAAACTCAACGATTTAAACCTCAAAACTCATAGAAATTTATTAAAACTTCATAAAGCTTAATATTACCAATTTTGATCCGAAACACGTCATTTCAAGTCCGTTTTACACCAGATTTCACAGATAACTCACCTAACATATAATAAACCCATTTCGGGCCCGGTAACACGGCTTTCACATAATTATTCATTTTCAAAATCCTTTATTATTTCTAGAAAACAATTTCTTTTAAAAAATTCATTTCTCAGGCTTGGGACCTCGGAGTTCGATTCCGGGCACACGCCCAAATCCCATATTTTCCTACGGACCCTCCGGAATTGTCAAATCACGGGTCCGGATCTGTTTACCAAAAATGTTGACCAAATTCAACTGTATTCATTTAATTATCAGAACAAATCCCATTTTCATTAAATTCCAACATAAGGACTTCCCGGCTACACGTCCGGGCTGCGCACGCATATCAAGGTGAGATTAACGGAGGCTTTCGGGGCCTCGGAATACAGATTTAGCTAGAATTACTTAGTATGACCTTTTGGGTCATCACAAAATACTCATACCTGAGGTGTGAAGGCAAGGGATTCAACTCCAATGTGGGAGGCTCCTCGATTGAGGGCTTTGTTGGTGGAGTCTTCCGGTTCTCAAGGTTCAAGGAAAGTTTTCGGGGCCCATATGTATATGATCCCATTCCTCGCAAAGAATTGACACATGCAACCAAGAATTCCTTCTCATCCTCATCATGATTCAATAACACAACTTCCAATGGATTTTCAACATTAATCACAACACTTGTGTCATCAACAATTACTTCGGTCACAAGATCCACGAACGAATACACTTCATTGCTATTAGGCTCCCTCATTGACTTACAAACATGGAACACAACCTTTTCATCGCCCACCCGAAAGGTGATATCACCAGCTTCCAAATCAACTAAGGCCTTCCATGTATCTAGGAAGGGTCTCCCCAAAATGATTGGCACCTCATAGTAAAGTATCACAAAATCTGCGGGAAGTATGAACTTGTCGACCTGAACTAGCACATCATCAATTATCCCCAATGGTCTCTTCATTGTCCGATCCACCATTTGAAACCTCGTGGATGTGGGTCTTGGTTGCCCAATCCCCAATGTTTTGAACACAGAATAGGGCATCAAATTAATTCTTGCCCCAAGTCACATAAAGCTTTGGCGAAATCGACACTCACAATCGTGCACGAATTGTAAAGGCACTAGGGGTCTTCTAACTTTGGAGCTATAGAATGCACAATGTCACTCAATTGATGTGTCATTTTGATCGTTACACAGTTTATTGATATCTTCTTTGTTACAAACTCCTTCATGAACTTGGCATATCCCGACATTTGTTCTAAGTCTTCAACCAATGGCACATTTATGGACAAAATTTTCATCATATCAATGAATTTCTTCAATTAATTCTCATTGTTTTGCTTTGCGAGCCTTTGAGGATATGGTGGAGGATGCCTTGGTAAATGAGCCTTGGCTTTGGGCACTACCGAATACGGTATGTCTATCACATGTTCCCTAGACGGGTTCATAGCATCTTGTGTCTCCTCCAAATTTCATCAATATATATCCTCACCTCATCATATTTTTGAACATCATTGGTTGGATCATCATCATCTTGCACCAACACATCATCATTCATAATCTTTCTTTGATTTGAGGGTACTAGAACCTCCACCTCTCCCACTTCTTGTTGTCACCACCATAGCATGCCCCTTATTGTTCCCACCCTTCGGGTTCACCACCCTATCACTTGGTAGTGCCCTCTTAGGGCGAGTATTCAAAGCTTGAGAAATTTGGCCAAGTTGGACTTCCAAGTTGTGGATAGAAGTGTTGTGGGAGGCTAATTGGGCATCAGAGTCAGCGTTTTTTCCATCATTTGCATGAAAATGTTTTTAATCCATCCCATCTCATTGTTGGAAGAACTAGGAGATTGTGACAAATATGGATGCGAGGTTTTTTGGTTGTTGATACATCGGGGGCCTTTGAAAGCCCGCCCCTCAATTTTCTTGTGTTACACCCCATGTTTTCGTACGTGAGAGCACGTCGTAAGTCAATTGATGTAAGCTCAGAAATAAGATGATATTTGGAAGCATTTAAAGTAAGTTAATCATATTACCTTGGAGGTTAAAAATATTTAAGATCATGAATAACGAGTACCAAGAGGGTTGAAAAGCTTAGAAGCTAAACCAATTGAAGAAAATAAGTTTCGTCGAAAGTCGATGAGTTTGGAATGTTATAACATGTACTTTAGGGTGAGACTATGGTTCTTAACATGATAAGGAGGTTATTATATGAGTTATTATTTTTGTATGACAGTCGTGTGCTACATTTTGAAGTCAAGCAAGTTGTGGAACAAAAGTTGGCAAAGGTCTTCACAAGTTACATTCATAATGTGCTGAAAATTAGGTCAAATGTAACTGCGATTTACTCCCAATATACTTTGAATTATTAGATTATATACCTACCAAATTGAATATATATGAGTCTGGTTTCCAATGCATTGAGCCGTTCATCTATACGATATTGAAGTAGAGAGATATTCGCATTTTAGCGAGACTGCGCCAAACAGCTCTCTATGGGACCCACATAGGCGGTTTAGATATGTTGATATATATAAGATGCCTCAACCCCGTTTTAACTCGTTCACTTTCAGTATATTCAGACCCTATACACCTAAAAACATTCTCTCAAGGTTCTCTCATGATCCAAGATTCAACAAAAGGGCAAACAACACAAATCAAGTGCTGGGAATCCCGTCGCGCTAGTAAGTTTCTTGTTCTTGTTGTTGTTGCTGATTTTTGGGTGGTTCCAGAACATGTTGGAGGTTGTTTTAAGTGGTTTATGTTCTATAAAATACTCTTCTATGGTTTTCATATCAACCCTAGGTAATTTCAAGTCATGCAAATGGATTACACCATATTTCAACACCAAAAGTTAGTTCTAGTGAAGAATAACACCTCTTTGAGGCTGTGTTGTCATTGAAGATAGTTGTGGGCTGTATTTTTCTGAAATTTAAAGTTTTTTCTACTGGTTAAGGTGAGTATAATGGACTACTAATTGTGATTAAGCTTTCTTGTATGTTGGTTAAGGTATTAGGATAATAAACTACACGATAATACTTGGATTAGCTTAAGTCACTTCTATGGTGTTGTATTGCCATTAAGGGCTGTTGTAAGCTAAATATAACTTCGATTTTAACTTGAAGCTACTGTAGGAGGTATGTGTATTGTGCTCTTGCATTTTCTTAAGGTTATCTTGATGTTTATTAAGTTAAATGGTTGGACTAGACATGAACTAGTGAATAAAGTTGCTAATTGAAGAAAGTTGGAGTTGTGGATTGTTTCCTTTGTTATAAATATATGGTATAAGGATGAAAACATAGAGGGATTACTTCATTATCATATTAATGATGTTGTTGAGTTAATGTAAGAAGTCTATAAGGGTGATATGAGTTATATTGGATTCCGATCGAGCTTGCCGCTCAAAATGATTGTTGAACTAATCAGAGAGCTTACTGTGAATTATATTGTTGTTGTTTGGGCTATTTGGTGACTTTTGGTAACATATGGGATGTAGTTAAAATAGGGAGGTGCTGTCCGTTTTCTTGTAGAACATTGGTTTTGAAATATGAGTGTTACAATGCGTATATGATGACGACGAAGTCGGGTTATTCATTGTAGACATAAGAAGATCATATTGAGCTTGGTTGACCATTGGAGAGAAGATTTCAAAGGTATGTTTGTCGCGCCCTCTTTTTCTATCGCACGGGTTAGGTACGGAGAGATCGGGTTTATGACATTTTGGACAACTCCTTAAAAGAAAGGGTTTAAGGAAGAGTCGCCACCTAACGATTTTTATGGTGCGTTAGGGAACCTAGAGTTGATAACTCATTAACTAGTTCGGGTTACCAGAGATTGGGTAAGGGCTTAAAATTATCCCAAGGGGAAGGTGTTAGGCACCCCTCAAGATCCACAACTGTGGGTCCCAACCAATAAGTTTTGTGAATTTGGACGGTGAACAAGTAACAAGTAAGGTTCATATAAGAGGGGATTTCAAACAAGTATGAAAATCTTTAAAGGTTTTTGAATAACGTTAGTATAAACATTTGAAAAGAATTTTCCTAGGTTTAAAGAATACGGATCACTTCAATGCAATACCCGGTATGTCACACCTCGAAGAGGCGGCTACATGTGGTATTAGCGCACCGGTCATCATATCTGTATTCTACCCTTCCCACCCCGTAAAGGTTATTAAAAATGCGTGTGTTGGTTACGAATGCTTATTGCGTGCCATTACCCGGCCCATTCTATAAGTCCTGGAGGGTGTTTAGGACTACTATTCCTACAAGGTAGGAACTAGGCTGAACCCTTAGGTTTAAAGGACAAAATACTAAGCGACATACAAAACAAGTAGGACTGCACATATAAGGGAACATATGAAGACAAAGAAAGGCTCACAGATCCCTCCACACATATACATATAAGTAGCACGTCTCAAGCACGATCTCAAGACAGGAGTTCAAAACAGGAATTTTAGTAAAATAATAGGTCGTAGGAATCTGGGTTAGAAAACTTAATGAAGACATAAAATTTAATTAAGGATGAGTAACTTAAAGAATGGTTGATTTTCAAAAATACAGTAGTTAAAGGCAGTGGTAAGATTTAGAATTATGCAGTGATTTAAAGCTTTCAGAAAACATAGAAGAAAGTCATTAAAGAAGGGGTTTGAAGTAACATAGTGATTTTAAAAGATAAAGGACTAAAATACAGTGGCTTAACATAGAGTAATAGTTATTAGTTTACAGAGAACTTGTAGTAAAAGAAGTAGTGAGATGGTATCAAAATATAGTAACTTTATCAAAATATAGTAACTTTAAAGAAATACAGAGCAAGGATTCGAAATGGCATGATTTTGAGCAGAGTGAGGCATATTTGAAAACCCAGTAGTTTGAAAACATAATAGAAAAGGAATCAGTAAAAATCAGTAAAAGGAAATTGATGCACAACTTTGAGACTGTTTAAAATAGAGCATGAGTTTTAATAAAAGTAAAATGAACTTCAGTGAGGTAAAACAAGAGTGGGAACATCAGGGTTCAAAATGTTCAAAGGGGCTGATTAAACTTGTAGAACATAATTGATTTGATTTTATACGCGTTAGGCCTAAGGTTTGCCTAGGCGTCGTATACATTGCCTACTTATTTTAAAGAGTGAACATGCATATTTAGATTCTGATTTTAATAGATACATGTTTGCAGGAAATTGTTTCAAGTAGATTAAACATATTTTATGGGAGTATTAGATTATGTTAACAAGGCGTTCAAGTTCTGATGAATAAGAAGTCCTAAGGGCAGGATGTCTAATGCACAAAGTATCATCCTAAAAACATGGTTTCTATATGTCATGTTTATAAAAATGCATGAGCAATACATTATGACAGCCTTTTGTTACTCGTTTAGTTATACTGGGAACATGGTGTCAGATGGCATGAATATAATAGATGTGTTGAAATAAAGAATCTAAACATGATTTTTTTTAATGCATGGCATGCATGTCCTAAGAATGATACTATTGCACACATAGAGAAATAAAGCCTATAGTCATGATTTCTACCCATACTACACTAAACATGCATAGTTCCCTCCCATATTCACTATCCAGCCCCAATCGTTTGTTTACAAATTATTACAGACCATAGCAAATGAATTACAGTAATTTCAAAGAGAAAAATAAGAAGTTATTCTATAGGGAGCCTTCAAACAGGCCCAACCTTCCAGCCTCACCCCTTTCGAGCTTCACAGCCTTGCATAGCCTGGTTGCGGTAAAGCTCCCAAAGGCCCTTGTGAGGGCCCTGACCAATACCAGCACCTATAAATTGCCAAAGTTGAGATAGGTGCAGTGTAGAATTACCTGCCTCAGTGTGTCAAAGTTCAGAGGGAACTCAAGGTCCCTAAGCAATGCTCACACTGAGGGGGTGGAACCTAAAGGTCTAAGAGTAGTGTGAAGTGCAGGAAGGAGTAGTTAAAAAGAGCTGAGTTTGAAAGGGAGTTTTGAAATAACATGGCTTTAGAGGATAATATAAAGATCTTTTATGAAAAACCAGTTTGAAAAGGAAGCAGTATAATGGTCACAACTCAGCAGGTATGCAGAATTCAAGAAAGCAAATACAAATAGGGGAAAGGGATTAGTGACAAGTAATGGTAGCAGCATATTTGCAGTAATCAGTCCTTAGAACAAAGTTACAGATTTTCACAAAATGTGATATGCCACAAGTTTATCATATATTATAGATGGAGATACAAATATGAGAATACTAAGTATTATAGGTGCATTAGAAGCCAGGCAATTGATAAAGAAACATACATAAAGAGATTCTAGATATGCAGAAAGAAGAAGTAAAAGAGTCACATAGGCCATAATGAATCATAGAGAGGAAAGCAGGAGTCATGCTAGGCTAGAAGAAGAAGAGAGATCATAGAAAGAGAGTAGACATACTAGTTACATGGTAGGCAATAGAACCATAAGTAAAAGCACAAAAGAAACAACAAGAATCTTAACCAGAATTGAAACATATTGTTTTTGGATGCTGTAAACTTAAATTAGAACATACCAGTGTTAAGAGAGAGAGCAAAGCAGAAGAGAGCAAAGTGATAACACTATTAGCCTTGGCTTACAGCCGGATAATTATGACGACCCAGCTGGTCATTTTGCGTATTACGACCCCGTTCACTTAAATGAAGCCTTCCATAGCGGCTACTCGTGCTTTATGACTTGCGGGTGTGGGTGGTTTGGGATTTGGAAACGATTTGAGTGGTTTAGGAACACTTGGTTCCTTAAGGTTGGCCTATTTGGCAAAGTTTGACTTCGGTCAACATTTTGAGCAAACGACCTCGGAATCGATTTCTGACAGCTCCAGTAGCTTTGTATGATAATTTCGGACTTGGGCGTATGTTCGTCTTGGGTTTCTAACGAACCGGGAGCATTTCGGCTCCCGAAATAGAAATCAGGATTTCTTTAAGTTCGGAATTTGGCTTGAAACAGGACTTTATTCTATCGATGTCCGAATAGAATTCTGGGACCGGGAATAGTTCTGTATAGTCATTTATGACTTATCTGCAAACTTTGAGGTCATTCTGAGTAGTATAGACCCGTTCGGCAATGAAATGAATTCTAGAAATTTCAAAGTATTAAGTTATGATTTCAGGGGTTTTCGAGGGTGATTTTGAGTTTTAGAGATGTTATGAGTGTTCTGTAGGCTTGAGCAAGTCCGTATTATGATCTGGGACCTATTGGTATCTTTTGACGGGGGCTCGGGTGGGCCCAAGTGTCTCCCAGACCCCACACGAGGCCAAAACTTAGCAAAAACCATTGCTGGTGCAGCTACTTCTGGTGTGACCGCACCTGCTGTCGCTCAGTCGCAGGTGCGAGTCCGCACCTGCGGTCCGGCCTTCGCAGATGCGACCTCCATCGCAGGCACGACCCTTCTTTCGCAGGAGCGGGACCGCTGGTGCAAACTCTTTCTCCGCAGGTGCGATGCCAGGGTACCAGGCCCTTTTCTGCAGGGGAGATGATATTCTCGCAGGTGCGACACCGCACCTGCGGTCCCAAGGTCGCAGGTGCGGAAATCACTATTGCTAGCCCCTTTTAAATGTCCAAATACGGGTTTTCTCCATTTTTATCCACCATCAACCTCCATTAGAGAGAATCCAAGTTTGAACAATACCTCCTACGACCACCCACTGTAGAGGTAAGTAATTCCCTTATATTTTTCACTATTATGCATAGAATTCAACGGGTTTAATTCCTAAAGAATCAAAAATCATAAAATTTGGATAGAAATTCTAGGGCTTTGAATAAATTGGTGAATTATTCATTTGAGGCTATGACTCCTTGTATAAATCACATAACTTCGATCCTTAGACTTTAGGTAGGTGATTCCTTCTAGAATTTTCGATGTCTAAACGTGTGGGCCCGGGGTCGAATTCTGAAATGGTCAAGAATGCTTAATTTTAGGATTTCTTGTTAATTCTTCTTCTCGGAACGTAAATTAATTCAAATATACCATGTTTGGTTAGTTGTGAGCCGTCGAGGGTGAATTTTGAAGATTCGGGTGCATCCTTGATCCGAGGGGTGATATCATTGCGAGTTGAGTCTCCTTTCCAAACTTGTAAGGGGGAAATGTCCCCGTAGGTTCCTTGTTTGCTATGTGTACATGTTGAGGTGGCCGCGTAAGTACCAAGTGATGAGACTCCGTACGTGGCGACTATATTGCTATGTCGGGTAGCGTAGGACCCACGAGCATGCCATTTCGTGCCTTATTTGAACCATTGAATGTATTATAAATTGTGTTTATTGTTGAAATGACATAGGAGAGGTAAAAATATGATGAGGTAAATCTTATTGGCTATCAGTGATATGATATTGACACAATCCTGTTGAGTTCACGGTCGAGTCGGTACCCTAGGTACCTATATGTAAATACTATTACTATCGAGTCAGCACACGAGTCGCAGGCATGATGCGCGATCGTGGGAAGCTGATTATTATTATCGAGTCAGCACATGAGTCGCAGGTATGATGCGGCATCGTGGGATGCTTATTATTATTATCGAGTCGGCACACGAGTCGTAGGTATGATTCGCGATCGTGGGGAGCTTATTATTATCGAGTCAGCACACGAGTCGCAGGTATGATTCGCGATCGTGGGGAGCTTATTATTATCGAGTCAGCACACGAGTTGCAGGTATGATTCGCGATCGCGGGGAGCTTATTATTATCGAGTCAACACACGATTCGCAGGTATGGTTCTCGATCGTGGGGAGCTTATTATTATCGAGTCAGCACACGAGTCACAGGTATGATTCGCGATCGTGGAGGGCTTACGACCTCAGTCCTTATGACCTACCTTATGACTCCGGTCGGTTGTCTTGTCCGTGTCGGTATATGTACACTTGAGTCTGGATCACATATTACAGTATTGGCAAGGTATTGTTGAATAAGAGGAATTGGTACTTGGTGTTCTTACTTGTGTTACACTATGTGTTCATATACTTGCTGTTTACTGTTTTGCATGCCTATTGCTTTAGCCTTATCTAATTATATATTATGTTGCTGTACCTTAGTGAGTATCTAGTCGACCTCTCGTCACTACTTCTTCGAGTTTAGACGAGATACTCACTGGGTACATATTTATATATATGTACTCATGCTGCACTTTCTTTCCTTTTCTATACTTGACTGTACAGGTCCGGAGGATGGTCCATTTGATTTTCAGGCCGGTTCTAGATATTGATAGCGTGGTCATACTTCACGATGAGCCGCTTTCCTGGCGACTTCCTAGCAGCACCCTGGAGTTTCTCTTGTTATACTCTCTGTCTATTTCATTCAGACTGAGACCTTGTATATATATTGTAGTCATTGTATATTCAGTAGTTGCCCGCGACACTAGTTCCTGGCACACACGCGGTATATATTTTGGTTTTTGGGTTGTATATCTATGTATATGTTTTATTTCGGCCTTGTATTTGCTATGATTTTACCTTCACTCAAGGCTAGTATCGTGTTAGTTGTTTTAAACTGGTAATTATTGACTTGTTCGGTTGAATGGGAAGGGTATCACTTAGTGAAGGTTTTATCGGCTTGCCTGACCCCGCTGTTGGGCGCCATCGCGACTTGAATTAGGATTTGGGTCGTGACAATGTGGTATCAGAGCCTTAGGTTCACGTAGTCTCACGAGTCACGGGAAGACCCACTAGAGTCTTGCGGATCGGTACGGAGACGTCTGTACTTATATTCAGGAGGCTATGGGGTGTTAAGAAACTCCTTTTGTTCATATCCTATCATGCAATCAATGATGTACTAAAACTTGGTCTTCTATTCTCTCACAGATGGTGAGGACGCGTGCTTCTCATGTACCTGATCCGGGAGAGGCCGCTACCCCCGCCACTCGAGGCCGTGGTGGAGGCTGGGGTAGGGAACCTGCCCGAGTTAGAGAATGAGGATGTCCCAGAGCCGTACCAGTTTCACCACATGAGGATCCTATTATTGAGGAGCAGGATGAGTTGCCTCCAGTTTCTCCTGCTCCAGCAGACTTTATGACGGCGCTAGGCTTCCAGGAGGTTATGGGCCGCATGTTGAGGTTTATGGACGCTATGTCCCAGGAAGGGGTACTTCCATAAGATCCTGCTACTTCTCAGGCAGGAGGGGGAGTTCAAACCCCTACCGCTCAGGCTACAGGGCCGGTAGAAGCACATCCTATTCCGGGTACGCCGCCCGTGATTGGAGTTCAGCCTATAGTAGCACAGCCAGAGCCCAGGCCCATTGCAGAGGGTGACACAGAAGTTACTAGACAGATGGACTAGACTTCGTCCTCCAGGCTTCGGGGGCGAGCAGGGTGATGATGCCCAGGATTTCATCGACAGGTGCAGGGACAGACTGCACAATTTGAGGATATTGGAGTCACACGGGGTAGATTTCACCACTTTTCAGTTAGAGGGTAGAGCTCGTAGATGGTGGCAGTCTTATGTGCTCAGTAGGCCAGCAGGTTCTCCACCGGTTACTTGGGAGCAGTTTACACAGCTATTTTTGGACAGATACCTTCCACCGTCTGAGAGAGAGGAGCTTCGGGGTCTATTTGAGAGGTTAGAGCAAGGACAGATGTCCGTGACTGACTATGAGGCGAGGTTTTTAGAGTTATCCCGCCATGCCCTGATGATATTTCCCACTAATGCTGAGAGGGTGCGACGGTTTGTGGCAGGCTTACATCCAGGTATCAGAACCTCCATGGCTAGAGAGTTAGAGATGGGTACCCCATTCTAGCTGGTAGTCGAGATAGATCGACGGATCGAGGGTTACCATACGAGGAGCATGGAGCAGGGTCAGTCAGGTCAGCAGGGTCAGCAGGATAAGAGGGCCAGATTCATAGGTGACTTCAGGGGGGCTCAAGCTAGGGGCAGAGGTCAGTTCAGTAGGCCTTCATATTCAGCACCTCCATTTCCTCCCAGGGGTGTCTTAGTGAGGCCTCAGTTCGATGCCATGCCAGAGCGCTCCTACTGTCCTCCAGCCATTCACAGTCCATCCAGTGGTTACTCCAGCCGTCAGAGATCCCCTGGTTCCTATTTCAGTGCTGTGACAGATGATTCTCATCGCACTCCAGCCATTCGGGACTCTTACTCTTCAGGCCAGTAGGATATGTCACATTTGAGATGTTACGAGTGTGGGGACTTAGGCCACATGAAGAGGGATTGCCCCCGCTTTAGGGGCAAGGCCGTTGAGCAGAGTCACCAGCCTATGGGTCCCGCACTAGCAGTTCGACCACCTAGGGGTGGAGGTCAGATTGGCAGGGGCCGTCCTAGAGGGGGAGGCCAGTCAGGAGGGGGTCATTCAGCTCCAGCTCTTCTTGGGGGAGCTTAGTCATTAGGCGCTATGGCCAGGTTCTATGCTATTCCGGCCAGGGTAGACGTAGTGGCCTCAGACGCTGTGATTACAGGCATTATTTTAGTATGTGGTAGAGAGGCTTCAGTGCTATTTGATCCAGGGTCTACATATTCATATATCTCAACATTATTTTCCCATTCTCTGGATGTTGCTTGTGAGTCCTTGGGTTCTCCTTTGTATGTGTCCACTCCTGTGGGCGATTCTGTAGTGGTAGACCGGGTCTACCGAGCTTGTGTGATTGCTTTTTGTGGGCTTGAGACCAGGGCCGACCTGTTATTTCTTGATATGGTTGATTTCGAGGTTATTTTGGGCATGGACTGGCTATCTCCTTATCATGCTGTGTTGGATTGCCATGCCAAGACAGTTATGTTAGCCATGCCTGAGTCGCCGAGATTGGAGTTGAGGGGTTCTTCAGTTAGTGCATTCAGCAGGGTCATTTCTTTTATGAAGGCTCGGCACATGATCGAGAAAGGGTGTTTGTCTTACCTTGCTTTTGTGCGGGACACCACTGCCAAGTCTCCTACCATTGATTCAGTACCGGTTGTTCGGGAGTTTCCAGATGTGTTTCTTGCAGATCTTCCAGGCATGCCTCCAGATCGAGATATTGACTTTTGTATTGATTTGGCTCCAGATACTCAGCCTATTTCCATTCCTCCTTACCGTATGGCTCCTAAGGAGCTAAAGGAACTGAAGGAGCAACTTGCGGAGTTGTTGGCCAAGGGATTTATTAGGCCAAGTGTGTCGCCGTGGGGTGCTCGAGTCCTATTTGTGAAGAAGAAGGATTGGTCTATGCGGATGTGTATAGACTACCTCCAGTTGAATAAAGTGACCATCAAGAACAAGTATCCTCTGCCGCGCATTGATGATTTTTTTGATCAGCTACAGGGTGCTCGTGTGTTCTCTAAGATTGATATGAGGTCAGACTATCACCAGCTGAGGATTCGAGCTTCTGATGTTCTGAAGACTGCTTTTCGCACCAGATATGGCCATTATGAGTTTCTAGTGATGTCCTTTGGCTTGACTAATGCCCCAACAGCATTTATGGACTTGATGAATAGGGTATTCAGGCTGTATATCGACTCCTTCGTTATTGTTTTCATTGATGATATATTGATCTGCTCACGGAGCTTGGTTGAGCACGAGCAGTATTTGAGAGTGGTGCTTCAGACCTTGCGAGAGCATAAGCTATATGCTAAGTTCTCCAAGTGCGAATTCTGGTTGAAGTCTGTGGAATTTTTGGGGCACATGGTGTCCGACGAGGGTATCAAGGTTGATCCGCAGAAGATTGAGGCAGTTTAGAGTTTGCCACATCCCACTTCAGCTTTAGAGATCAAGAGTTTTCTGGGTTTAGCAGGTTATTACCGTCGATTCGTGGAGGGATTCTCTTCTATTGCCGCTCCATTGACTAGATTGACTCAGAAGAATGCCCTGTTTCGATTGTCCGATGATTGTGAGGCGAGCTTTCAGAAGCTCAACTCAGCATTGACCTCAGCTCCAGTTCTATCATTGCCTTCCGAGTCAGGGATGTATATTGTATATTGCGATGCTTCACGCATCGGGTTAGGATGTGTGTTGATGCAGGATGGCAGAGTGATTGCTTATGCTTCGCGCCAGCTGAAGGTTCATGAGAAGAAGTATCCTGTGCACGACTTGGAGTTGGAAGCGATTGTTCATGCTTTGAAGATTTGGCTACACTACTTATATGGCGTGTCTTGTGAGGTCTACACTGACCATCGCAGTTTGCAGCATTTATTTAAGCAGAAGGACCTTAATTTGAGGCAGCGAAGATGGCTTGAGTTGTTGAAAGACTATGATCTTACTATTTTGTACCATCGGGGCAAGGCAAATGTAATGGCAGATGCTTTGAGCAGGACAACAGCGAGTATGGGTAGTTTGGCCTACATTGCAGCGGAGGAGAGACCTATAGCCTTGGACATTCAGTCCTTGGCCAATCGCCTGGTGAGATTGGATCTTTCTGAGCCTCGTCGAGTTCTAGCTCATGTGGTTTCTCAGTCTTCATTATTGGGAGAGATCAAGGCTCGACAGTTTGATGACACGTGCTTGGCACAGCTTCGAGATACCGTGGTCCAGGGTAGGGCCAAGGATGTTACCTTAGGCGAGGATGGGGTTATGAGACTTGGGGCCGATTGTGTGTTCCAGATATTGATGGCCTGAGGGAGAGGATTCTAGCAGAGGCGCAGAGTTCGAGGTATTCTATTCATCCAGGGGCAACAAAGATGTACCGTGATATGAGGCAGCATTACTGGTGGAGGCGGATGAAGAAGGATATTGTGCAGTATGTAGCCAGGTGTCTTAACTGTCACCAGGTCAAGTATGAGCATCAGAGGCCAGGGGGCCTACTTCAGCAGATGCTCATTCCGGAGTGGAAGTGGGAGCGCATCACCATGTACTTTGTAGTTGGGTTGCCTCGGACATTGCAGAAGGTTTACGCGGTTTGGTTCATTGTGGATAGACTGACCAAATCATCGCATTTCATTCCTGTGGCTACTACTTATACTTCAGAGAGGCTGGCTCAGATTTTCATGAGAGAGATTGTCCGAGTGCATGGTGTGCCGGTGTCTATCATCTCAGATCGAGGTCCTCAGTTCACCTCACACTTCTGGAGAGCTTTTCACAGTGAGATGGGCACTCAGATAGACCTCAGTTCATCATTTCATCCTCATACTGATGGCCAGTCAGAGCGTACGGTTCAGATATTAGAGGATATGCTTAGGGCCTGTGTGATTGATTTTGGAGGGTAGTGGGACCAGTTCTTGCCTTTGGCGGAGTTTGCGTACAATAATAGCTATCAGTCCAACATCGAGATGGCTCCATTTGAGGCTCTATATGGTCGGCGATGTCGTTCTCCCATTGGGTGGTTTGAGCCTGGCGAGGCCAAGTTATATAGCATAGATCTGGTGAGAGATGCCTTGAAGAGAGTGAAGGTGATTCAGGAGAGGCTTCGCACAGCTCAGTCTAGGCAGAAGAGCTATGCGAATCAGCGGGCGCGTGATATAGCATTCATGGAGGGAGACAAGGTCCTGCTGAAGGTTTCGCCGATGAAGGGCGTCATGAGATTCGGGAAGAAAGGCAAGCTAAGCCCCAGGTTTATTGGTCCTTTCGAGGTGTTGAAGCGGGTCGGAGAGGTTGCTTATGAGCTTGCTTTACCTCCAACCTTATCAGGTGTTCATCTAGTTTTCCACGTATCCATGCTTCGGAGGTATCACACGGACTTCTCTCACGTGATTGATTATAGCACTATTTAGTTGGACGAGCATTTGAGTTACGAGGAGGAGCCAGTGGCCATTATTGATAGATAGGACCGCCAGTTGAGGTCCAAGACAGTTTCTTCGGTTAAGGTTCAGTGGAGGGGCCAACCAGCCGAGGAGGCAACTTGGGAGTCCGAGGAGGACATGCGGAGCAGATATTCACAACTTTTCAGCACTTCAGGTACAATTCTAGACCCGTTCGAGGACGAACGTTTGTTTAGAGGGGGAGAATGTGACGACCCAGCCGGTCGTTTTGCGTATTACGACCCCGTTCCCTTTAATGAAGCCTTCCATAGAGGCTACTTGTGCTTTATGACTTGCGGGAGCGGGTGGTTCGGGATTTGGAAATGCTTTGAGTTGTTTAGGAACACTTGGTTACTTAAGGTTGGCCTATTTAGCCAAGTTTGACTTCGGTCAACATTTTGAGCAAACGACCTCGAAATAGAGTTATGACAGCTCCAGTAGCTCCGTATGATGATTTCAGACTTGGGCGTATGTTCGACTCGGGTTTCTGACGACCCGGGAGCATTTTGGCGCCCGAAATGGAAATCAGGATTTCCTTAAGTTTGGAATTTGGCTTGAAACGGGACTTTATGCTATCGAGGTCCGAACGGAATTCCGGGACCTGGAATAGTTCCGTATAGTCATTTATGACTTGTCTGCAAAATTTGAGGTCATTCTGAGTAGTATAGACCCGTTCGGCAATGAAATGAATACTAGAAATTTCAAAGTATTAAGTTATGATTTCAGGGGTTTTGGAGGGTGATTTTGAGTTTTAGCGATGTTATGAGTGTTCCGTAGGCTCGAGCAAGTCTGTATTATGGTTTGGGACCTGTTGGTATGTTTTGACGGGGGATCGGGTGGGCCCAGATGCTCACGGACCCCGCACAAGGCCAAAAACCAGAAAAAACCGTTGCTGGTGCAGCTACTTCTGGTGTGACCGCACCTCCGGTCTCTCAGTCGCAGGTGCGAGTCCGCACCTGCGGTCCGACCTTCACAGGTGCGACCTCCATCGCAGGCGCAACCTCTATCACAGGCGCGACCCATCTTCTGCAGGAGCGGGACCGCTGGTGCGGACTCCTTCTCCGCAGTTGCGATGCCAGGGTCCCAGGCCCTTTTCCGTAGGGGTGATGATATTCTCGCAGGTGCGAGACCGCACCTGCGGTCTCAAGGTCGTAGGTGAGGAAATCACTGTTGCCATCCCCTTTTAAATGTCCAAATACGGGTTTTCTCCATTTTTATCCACCATCAACCTCCATTATAGAGCATCTAAGTTTGAGCAACACCAGCCACGACCACCCACTGTAGAGGTAAGTAATTCCCTTCTATTTTTCACTATTATGCATAGAATTCAACGGGTTTAATTCCTAAAGGATCAAAAATCATAAAATTTGGATAGAAATTCTAGGGCTTTGAATAAATTGGTGAATTATTCTTTTGAGGCTATGAATCCTTGTATAAATCACATAACTTCGATCCTTAGACTTCGGGTAGGTTATTCCTTCTAGAATTTTCGAAGTCCAAACGTGTGGGCCCAGGGTCGAAATTCCGGAAATGGCCAAGAATGCTTAATTTTAGTTCTCGGAACCTAAATTAATTCAATTATACCATGTTTGGTTAGTTGCGAGCCGTCGAGGGTGAATTTCAGAGATTCAGGCGCATCCTTGATCCAAGGGGTGATATCGTCGCGAGGTGAGTCTCCTTTCCAAACTTGTAAGGGGGAAATGTCCCCGTAGGTTCCTTGTTTGCTATGTGTACATGTTGAGGGGGCCGCGTAGGTACCAAGTGCCGAGAGTCCGTACGTGGCGATTATATTGCTATGTCGGGTAGCCGTAGGACCCACGAGCATGCCATTTCGTGTCTTATTTGAACCATTAAATGTATTATAAATTGTGTTTATTGTTGAAATGACATGGGAGAGGTAAAAATATGATGAGGTAAATCTTACTAGCTATCACTGATATGATATTGACACAATCCTGTTGAGTTCACGGTCGAGTCGGTACCGTAGGTACCTATATGTAAATACTATTACTATCGAGTCAACACACGAGTCGCATGCATGATGCACGATCATGGGAATATTATTATTATTATCGAGTCAGCACACGAGTCGCAGGTATGATGCGCGATCGTGGGAAGCTTATTATTATTATCGAGTTAGCACACGGGTCGCAGGTATGATTCGCGATCGTGGGGAGCTTATTATTATCGAGTCAGCACACGAGTCGCAGGTATGATTCGCGATCGTGGGGAGCTTATTATTATCGAGTCAGCACATGAGTCGCATGTATGATTCGCGATCGTGGGGAGATTATTACCTCAAGCTTTATGACTCCGACCGGTTGTCTTGTCCGTGTCGGTATATGTACATTTGAGTCTGGATCACATATGACAGTATTGGCAAGGTATTGTTGAATAAGAGGAATTGGTACTTGGTGTTCTTACTTGTGTTACACTATGTGTTCATATACTTGCTGTTTACTGTTTCGCATGCCAATTGCTTTAGCCTTATCTCATTCTATATTATGTTGCTGGACCTTAGTGAGTATCTAGTCGACCTCTCGTCACTACTTCTTCGAGTTTAGACGGGATACTCACTGGGTACATATTTATATATATGTAATCATGCTGCACTTTCTTTCCTTTTCTGTACTTGACTGTACAGGTCCGGAGGCTGGTCCATCTGATTTTCAGGCCGGTGCTAGATATTGATAGCGTGGTCATACTTCACGGTGAGCCGCTTTCCTGGCGACTTCCTAGCAGCACCCTGGAGTTTCTCTTGTTATACTCTCTGTCTATTTCATTCAGACTGAGACCCTGTATATATATTGTAGTCATTGTATATTCAGTAGTTGCCCGTGACACTCGTGACACTAGTTCCTGGCACACACGCGGTATATATTTTGGGTTTTGGGTTGTATATCTATGTATATGTTTTATTTCGGCCTTGTATTTGCTATGATTTTACCTTCACTCAAGGCTAGTATGGTGTTAGTTGTTTTAAACTGGTAATTATTGACTTGTTCGGTCGAATGGGAAGGGTATCACTTAGTGAAGGTTATATCGGCTTGCCTGACCCCGCTTTTGGGCGCCATCGCGACTTGAATTAAGATTTGGGTCGTGACACTAATAATAAGCAAGGGTAGAGAGCAGAAAATAGAGCAAAGAGAGACAGAAAGAAAGAGCATAAGAGAGTAGTATAGAGTATTGATGTGTGTGTTGCTAGTGAAAGAATATAGGCAATTATATTTGCAAATAGGTAGTAAATGAGGCCCTAGTTACAGGAAATCAACATTAATTAGAGGAAAATATCACAAGGAAGTAATTTCAACACATAAAGCAAGTAATTAGTCGAGGTTCAAATAATCCAATTAAGGAAAGATCTGTAAGAATCAATCTAACAGTAGAATCAAATCACATAATAAAGAAAGGGAATAATTCGTAAGTCAAAATTAGGGACTTAAGTAAGAATCCCATAGAGTCAGGGATTCAACACTAGCACAAACGAACATGACATAATAGGTAGAATCAAAAATCATAAACTCTAATGATTATAATAACAAGAACTCACATAGGTCTAGAAATTCAGGAAAATAGACACAAATAACATAGGCAGAAATCAGAACATGGTACGAATCATGATACAGGTCAAAGAAAGGAATAGTCAGGAACCCTAGTGACGAGCACATAGCAAATAACGCTAGGGATCACAGAGTATCCACAAAAGCAGAGCACTCATGCTAAAAAGATAAACGTAGATGGCCAATATACTCAGACTCACAGATTGAACTAAGGAAATTTGGAGGGTTTTTAACAACAAATGAGTCACACAAGGGGAAAAAGCTCAAATAAAGTTAGAACACGGTAAAAAAACCACAAGAATAACGCTAAGAAATTAAAAGAGAATTGTTTCGAAAAAGGGTTTCAAACCCTAGTTTTGAAAAGATAAGAAATCGTTTAGGAAATTGAGAAATCTTTAAAGGAAACATGGAAAGAACAAATAATATATATAGATCTATTAGAAAAAATCGAAAAGTTCAAAAGTTAGGGTTCCGTAAAAGAATCATAGATAACCGGAGAACCTGCCGCGAAGCTCGAAGGTAATGGTGATTGTGGCATGGTCGTATCAAAACCCCACCGGAGAAGGCTGGAAAATCACCAAATTAGGAGCCCCAGTAGTGGTCCAGCATGGTTGAAACCCATGGAGGTCTCAAAGACGGAGGGGATCGGAGAGATAAGGCTTCAAGGCAGCTGGTGGTTGAAAGAAGGTGAGCCTGGAAGTGGCCGGAGATGAAGGCTGGAGACCATCGGAG
>ML296189.1:0-15520 GCA_005239495.1 Nicotiana undulata
AATCAGTATAATCGACACATACCCGCCATTTGCCGTTCTTTTTGGGTACTACTACGGTGTTGGATAGCCAGTCAGGATACTTTACCTCTCGTATCGAACCTATATTTAAAAGCTTTTGGATTTATTCATTGATCACTTGATTTTTAAAATATCCTTGTTTTCGTTTCTTTTGTTTAACAGGTACGAACGATGGATCTTCGTTTAATTGGTGAGTCATCACTTCTGGCGGAATTCCTATCATATCTGAATGGGACCATGCAAAACAATCTTCATTAGCTTTTAAATAATTGACAAACGTACCTTTTTGTTCTGGAGTTAATCTTTCTAACAATTTTATGCCAATGTAAAGTTTCCTTTCGGGCTTTTGTNGTTTGTTCCAAACCTGTTTGTAGATGAGCCTTTGTTTGACAATTCGTTGTTTCTTCCGCGTCTCTTTTGTTGTTAAGAGTTATTGAATTAATATTCCTCGAGGTTTGTTGATCACCCCTGATCTGCCTTATTCCCCATTTGGAAGGGAACTTTATTACTTGATGTAAAGTAGATGGGACCGTTTTCATATCATGAATCCATGGTCTTCCCAGGATGACGTTGTAAGCCATTTCTGTGTTAATGACTTGGAATTTTGCATTTTTGATGACTCCCTCAGCGTAAGTGTTGAGTTCGATCTCACCTTTAGTTATCACTGTTGAATTGTCGAATCCAGATATGGCTCGAACCTTTGGAATCATTGTGTTTTCTACTAGCATTTCTTCCATGACTTTCATCAAAATAATATTGACTGAACTGCCTGGATCAATCAACACCCTTTTAACGTTAGTGTCATGAATGAGTAAGGATATTACCAGCGCGTCATTGTGTGGAAGTATTAATCCACCAAAGTCTGCGTCATCAAAAGATATTTGTTCTTCCCTCATTTCTTCTCGAATTCGCTTTCCGTGGGTGCTCGTGACTTTTGATGTCAGCTGGTAGACTATCCCGTTTACTTCTTCTCCTCCATGTATGACATTAACAGTCCGTTTTGGGGAGGGTGGTTTTGGTGCCTCCTGCCTGTTCTTCATATATGTCTGTTTACCTTTATCACTAAACAAGTTTGTTAAATAGCCCTGTTTTAATAGATGTTCTACTTCACCTTGTAAATATCTGCAATATGTTGTTCTATGGCTGTGATCATTGTGGAACTCACACCATTGATCAAGGTTCCTCCTTTTAGGATTAGAACGCATTTCTTTTGGCCATTTAACTTTGTCTCCCATACTTCTCAGTATTGAGACGAGCTCAGTGTTGCTTACATTAAAGTTATGGTGTCTAATTTGGGTAATATCCCAGAATTGTTCATCTCGATCTCTCCTGGATCTAGATGAGGATGAGTTTGTATCTCTTCCCGAAGGTCTTGTATTTTCGAACCTGGGACGTAGGTCACGTCTCGAGGGTCCTAAGTAAGGATCATACCTGTTTTTACCTGACTTTTTCTCTGATTCTGGGTGTCTTGTTTTGAGATATTCTTCATCTTTTGATCATGTAATTATATCTTCTTCAATCCTTAGTTTAGTATTGTACCTGTTGTACACATCATTCCATGTCGTGGCTGGGAATTCTCTTAGACTCTCTTTGAGTCGTCTCGTGGCTTCTGAACTTTTCTCGTTCAAGTTACTTGTGAATGCCATGCCTGCCCAGTTGTCAGGCACCTTTGGTAGTTGCATTCTTTCCCGTTGGAATCTATCTACAAACTCACCGAGCAATTCCTTGTCTCCTTGCTTTATCTTGAATATATCTTCCATTATAAACGAATCTGCAAGTTCAGCAAAAGAATTTATAGAGTTTTCAGGGAGAAGAGAATACCAGGTTAAGGCTCCTTTCGTGAGTGTTTCTCCGAATTTTTTGACAAGAACTGATTCTATTTCCTCTTTTATTAAATCATTGCCTTTTACTCCAGTGGTGAAAGTAGTCACGTGATCACGTGGGTCGGTTGTTCCATCGTATTTGGGGACATCAGGCATTCGAAATTTCTTGGGTATAAGTAACGGGGCTGCACTTGGCTTCCAGGGTTGTTGAGAATACCTATCCACATCGATTCCTTTGATAATAGGCGGAACACCAGGGATTTGCTCGATGCGATCGTTTTGTTCTTTCATTTGCTTCTGCATAGTTAATAATAAATTTTGTAATTCTGAATTACTAGTCGTACCTGGTCGTGTTTCAAGAAGTGTATTGAGAGTCTCATCCCTGGTTGAATTTGTTAACCCGGCTTGCAAATCTTCTACTATAATTGTATTATTCGGAGGCAGTGTTGGTGGTACTGGAGGTACTTGTGGTAATCCTCTTGCAAATTCTCGCAAAGCCTGCCCCACGTATTCAGCAATCATTTGCCTTATTTGATCTGGTTCCACTGGTTGTTCATTATTGTTACGATTGTCAGCTCTTTCAGGAGATGGTTCTCTCGAAGCTCGTGGAGTTCCTCGAGGAGGAGTTGAAACTGGGGTTTCATTTCTTTGCCGGTTGTTATCGTCATTATTGTTGACGTTGTTGTTGTTGGAATTCGACATGATTTTAAGGATATCGATTGGTAGCGAAAACGATGATTATCAGATTCCCGGTAACGGAACCAATTTGTTTAACCAAAGAATAAGATCCTTTGACTAAAGCTTAATTTAGGATAAACTCGGGTTACTGATAATCGAATTAGTAAAATAAAGAATAAAGTAGTAATAATTTCGAGAGCAATATGCAAAGAATAAAATAGCTTAGTATCCGAGAATTCAGATGTCCTTGTTTGTTACATTTTAATCCCTTTTTTAGGGATATTCTCCTAGTACAACGTTTGGATTTCTGCCATGATAGCCTATTTAATGACTAATTATTTACATTAATGAGGCGTTACAATGGTGGATCATAACTGTTATTTTAGGAATTACATAACGTACAAGACATTGATTGCTGATCTTCGAATCTGCCCATTATTGCGTCCGGATTCGTTGTGACCGTGTCTCTTCTTCTTTGATGATCCTTCCGCAGCTAATTCTTTGTATTGACCGTACCTCTTTTATCCCCTGTGTATTTGTATTCCCATGTGCACGTGTGATGTTTTATTTGGTCCGCCTGGCTGGCTGAGTCATCCAGAATTTGTACACGTATGAGGCTATTTTTAACCAATACAGACATATCATATGTTCCTTCTATACATTTGCATACAATCTCACTTACACTTGTTCCCAATGGATTTTCTAAATCGTGAGATTGCACTCCACATCTACAAATTGTTTCTGTTACTCCCGTCTCTTTTGGATTTTCCTGGTCTTGACATTCTACATACATCTTGAACTTTCACTCCATCAATAGATTCTACACATATTTGTAATCACAAAAATTTTTATATGTATTACGCTATTGAATATATATTTCAATGACAACAAATTCAAAATCTATATCTAACTTTTTCCAATTTTAGTGCCAATAGTTAAGGACAGATAGTCTTAAACTTCAAGTGTCAAGTTAAAAAGTTAAGGACAGGTAGTCCTAAACTTCAAGTTACAAGTTAAAAAGTTAAGGACAATAGGTCCTGAACTTCAAGTTTAAAGTTCAAAAGTTAAGGACACTTGGTCCTGAACTTCAAGTTTCAAGTTCAAAAGTTAAGGACAGACAGTCCTTAACTTATAGTTACAAGATCAAAAGTTAAGGACAATTGGTCCTTAACTTTGACGTACAAGTTCAAAAGTTAAGGACAAGCAGTCCTTAACTTCAAGTTTCAAGTTCAAAAGTTAAGGACACTTGGTCCTTAACTTAGAGTTACAAGTTAAAAAGTTAAGGACACTTAGTCTTAAACTTTGAGTTCCAAGTTCAAAAAATAAGGACAGGTAGTCCTTATCTTTTAATTCCAAGTTCAAAAGTTAAGGACACTTGGTCCTTAACTTTGAGTTACAAGTTAAAAAGTTAAGGACACTTGGTCCTGAACTTCAAGTTTCAAGTTCAAAATTTCAGGACAGATGGTCCTGAACTTAGACTTACAAGTTCAAAAGTTAAGGACACTTGGTCCTTAACTTTGAGTTACAAGTTCAAAAGTTAATGACACAAGGTCCTGAACTTAGACTAACAAGCTCAAAATTTAAGGACACTTGATCCTGAACTTAGAATAACAAACTCAAAAGTTAAGGACATGGTGTCCTTAACTTTAGGCTAACTGAAATTAATGATATTACCTTGATATCATTTTGAATCTTTTTTCTTCTGATACAACTATTTTTTGATTTATTCTAGTAACTTCAGCCTGCATATCCTTTTTAAACTTCTCTGATAATATCTGAATCAAAAACCCTAAAAACAAAAAAGTCTCTTAAGCTAAAAAACAATCAAATAAAAAACTAATGCTATTATGAAAACCTATTATTTCCTTAACCATGGCTTCATCAAATTGTGTGGAGGAAGGCATTGAGCTCTAATCTTGAGACAATGGCTCATGCACACTAACAGGCTCTGCATCTTCTTCACAAGAAACAAATGGTGTCACCTCGATCAAATATACACCTATTATATAAGGGGGGGAAACGTAAGTTTCAGAACTAAAACACATAAACAAAAAAAAATAGCTAGTAATTAGATTAACTTACATTTTCATTATGGAAGTATTTTTTACACAGAGAATCATATTGTGGAGATTTCATATCTGAATAACATAATATCCGAGGAAACCCACATTCTCTGAAGTTCACAAATTGTTTTTCCTGGAAAACTGGGAATACTTCCATAATCCAAACACAAAAAGCGAAAGGGAAGCCAAGTATAGTATAGTTATCCTTGTTTTTATCTTTGTCTTTGTCTTTCTCATTCTCATTCTCATTGGGTTTCAAACAACTCTTCAATGATTTTAATAACGTTTCATAACAGAGAGCCTCAGTTGAAAGAAGAGCAGAGTTCATCGACATCTACAATTTTCATTAGTTGCTCGGACACATTCTGATTCTTCCGCTTCCCCATCAAAACAGATTCAACAAAATAAATTGTTGCCAACATCACCGCATCATCATCGCTTCCTACAAATGATGCAGTTGTACCACTGGGTGACTAGTAATAAAATTAAACAAATCACCTAACTCAATTTTATCCTTTACAGGGAAGTAGGATTTCGAAAGCCTGATCTCTTTTCCATGCAAAACTTTGATGTTCAATGAAGAAGAACATTTCAAACCAGTAATTATATGAAACACTTCACGTGTAAACTTAACTTCATGGTCAAAAACCTTGAATGTCATTGAATTAGGGTAATTGCTTACAATTTCTGAAAGCAATACACAATGAATAAGTTTACCACAGAACTTCACAATTTGTAATCGGAAAAAGTTTTCGAAAATACCATCCCTCAACTTCTTCCACTGCATGTTCGACAAGAAATTTTTTATTGTTTTCTTATACTGTAAATCTCCTTTCCAATAGCTTATAAAATTACGCCAAACATCAAACTCGAAAATACGATCTCCTTCCATTAGCACACTCAAAGAAGGAAAAAGAACATAAAAGATTAGGACTAAAATCCAGGACCTAAGTAAATGCATCTTAAAGTTAAGGACATTAGGTCTTGAACTTACAGTTACAAGTTCAAAAGTTAAGGACACTTGGTCCTGAACTTCAAGTTTCAAGTTCAAAAGTTAAGGACAAGCAGTCTTTAACTTAGAGTTACAAGTTAAAAAGTTAAGGACATGTAGTCCTTAACTTAGAGTTCCAAGTTCAAAAGTTAAGGACACTTGGTCCTTAACTTAGAGTTACAAGTTAAAAAGTCAACGATATGCAGTCCTTAACTTATAGTTTCAAGTTGAAAAGTTAAGAACACTTGGTCCTGAACTTCAAGTTTCAAGTTCAAAAGTTAAGGACAATAGGTCCTGAACTTCAAGTTTCAAGTTCAAAAGTTAAGGATACTTGGTCCTTAACTTTGAGTTCCAAGTTCAAAAGTTAAGGATACTTGGTCTTGAACTTTGACTTACAAGTTCAAAAGTTAAGGATACTTGGTCTTGAACTTTGACTTACAAGTTCAAAAGTTAAGGACCAAGTGTCCTTAACTTTGAATTCCAAGTTCAAAAGTTAAGGACACTCGGTCCTTAACTTTGAGTTTCAAGTTCAAAAGTTAAGGACACTTGGTCCTTAATTTTTTTGAACACAGTTAACTAAAAATTCATAAACACGGTTAGCTTATGAATTCGTACGACTATTTTTATGAAATGTCCTTACATAATCAAATATATTGATTGAACCACAAACACATTTCAATACCAAAAAGTTCTAAATAACTTCCTCACGAAAATCCGCTCCTTATTCCACACTGAATCAAGTTATAATCATTATTTTTGAAATTTCACACATACTTGATGTCAAACACAGCATTGATCACGATTACACATATACAAAAAGAAAAATGTATAAAAGAAAAATAAAAAATATACCAGTTCGCTCGTTCAACGCAGAGAAGATGACAAAGGAGAAGAGATTAAGTGCAACAAACTACACGCGGAGAATCGCTGGTCAGGAAAAAAATCGAACAAATGATTTGCATTCAAGGAACGATACAGATACCGAGGGAGCGAAAGTTGCCTCTAAAATTTTGGCTCTCAAAATTTTCCTCTGAACGAATAAAACAAGGGTTTGGGAATATAAGAATAGAAGAAAGGGTAAAACTGTCTTTTCAAAATAATTTTAATAGAGTAGTGGCTATTTTTGCTCAGCATTAGAATTGGTGGATAAAAAATAAACACCACCTTACTTAGTGGCTACCACACGCCATTTTTACCAGTTGCCTATTCCTGACCCAAGTTTATTGAAGGGATTGTTACACAAATAGTTGGTCAGATTTAATATTTATTTTTTCTAGCATGTATAGATAAAGTATATATTATTTATACACAGTTATACATATGTTATACATGAATTATACGTTTATTATATATCCATCAACTATTTTAAATTTAAGAGATCAAGTGGGCGGCTATTTGGGTTAATTCTTCTTTATTTATTGAATTAAGTTATGATCCTAGCCCACGATCCTAGCAAGGCCAAATCATTCACCCCTAAGCTTGGATTAGTGTAGAAATGACACTAGGTAGCCATTCTAAAGGACTGCTATTTATGAATTATGTATCTTGAATTTTACTTTTTCAGTTTAATTTTTCTTGACACTGATGTCTTGAATTGTCTTGAAACTACAATTTTTAATTTAATTTTCCAGGGCGAAATAAGTAATAGTTAATTTCTAAATAGAAACACTAGGAATGTTTCTTGTTTACTTTCCCCTCAATCAGTTGTGCGGAATGTGGTCAGTGAAAATCAAATATATTATAGCATGCCAAACAAGTATTTAAAACCAACCCCCACATAAAACATATGCATCTCAAATGAAAATAAGGGTAAAATGAAAAATAGCCTAATTTACAACTGCTAATTGAAAATTAGCCATAGTTTTTAAAGTAATCAAAATTTAGCTATTTTTTCATGTAAAATAAAAACTTAACAACAACAATCTCAAAATTCTGAATAAATTCCAGCATAATACCATAGAGTTCGAATTTTTATATATGAGATTCCAACATAATGTGTTGAAATTCATAGTGTGGTAGAGTTCCTACATAATATGACGGAAGTTTATATACATGAGTTCATAATATAGCAAATTATGCTGGGACTTTCGATGTTTCAGCTAGAGCAGTATTGTCAAATTTTCTCTTTGTCTTGAAGTGACTACTTTCTAATAATTTTGCAAATACTGATTATTTTCCAATAACCACCCATAAAATGGCTATGCCATGCTATTTTGACATGAAATAAGGCTCTAGCCGAGTCGAGAAGAATTTGGGCTTAACATTAAAAAGAATTAACCCAAATAGCCGCCCATCTAATTTCTTAAACTAAAAATAGTCGTCAGATATATAATATGTAAATTTCATATTTAATATGTGTATAATTATGTATAATCAAAATATAATATATGCATACCGTATGAAAAAAGTAAACAATGAATATCGCAGGCTATGTGTGTAAAAATTCCTAAAACTAACAACAAAGCCTAATACAAAATCAACTCGACCCAATCCTTTTGCCCACTCAATCTAGACAATGTTGTAAATCACTGTAAATGAGAAACTCCTAGGAAACTTACACAAATATTTCAAATAAGTCTCAATTTACCAACCTCTAGCCATTAGTCATAAACTTACCAAAACTAGCCAAATACATATAAAAATTAAAAAATCAAATAAATAAGGTTCTTTCTCTCAAAGAATCACATGTAAAAATCTCCTTCCATATTTTTAAGTGTGATTAGCAACATTAGATGCAAGACGGAAAAGGAAAATTTGTGGATGAGGTAGAAAATAAGGTGATGAAATATTTAAAAAATATACAATATTTCAAAAATCTAAGCAAAAGAGAAACTTTTTTCAATGGGTATAGTTAAAATTCATTGAAAACATATAGATAAGTCAATATACAAAATTTGAGGAAGATTGGAGGTGATTTGGACAGATTTTGTATCAAAATTCGTAATTAAATCAAGTTCCAAAAATTCTTCTGCGATACATGTATCACGCATGTATCTCACACACAGATATACATAAATATACATGTGATACACAATTAATACAAATATGATACACATTGTGATACACATATTTCATGTTCAGTTTTTACTTAATTTTCAATTCAAACAAACTCAAAACTTCACCAAATCATTCTAAAACCGATATTCAAGCTCCATAAAATGTATCCAATATAGATAACACTCACTTAAAAGAAAAAAAAATTTAACCTTTTCTTTACTATAAATAACTAATAACTAATATTAAAAATATTTTATTAATATTAATAATATTTTATGAATTGAGCGCATGCGATTTCTCAAACTTCTATTTTGTTGGTTTAGTTGGAAGAGCAATCTTTTTGGTTTTTTCTCGTTACGATTTGTTTCCCTTGAAAAAATGGAACTTGGGGCTCGCGCATTACCAATCCCAGCCGCAGGTACCTCTAGGAAAAACTAAATCGCGGGTCTCAATACAGAGAATCCCGTTCTCATTACACGTGGCTTCACAAAAGAGCGAGTAAGAGAACTTTAAAGTACAAGCGCGTAACGCCTTAATTCTTTGTAAGTACGTCATCCTAATCTTGCACATTGAATTGCGTGTCGCTGAGGACCATGACTAATCATGCACCCCTTTGCCATCTCCTCTTCGTTTGCTAACCAAAACTGTAATCTTTATTTTTATCTTTTCCACCAAATTCCAAAAATGCAGCTCCCATTTTTAATGCCCATTAATACTCTACTCTATATATTTCTCTTTCCCTAGGCCATAAATTTCTTGTATTTTGCTCTTCAACTTTTTTGTTGCAAATAGTAGCAGTAGCTATGGCGGATAATTCCACTCAGTTGAAATCCGATGCTATATTTGATCAAATGAAACTTCATCTCACTACTGATGCTGGCAAGGAACTCATCAAAAAAATTGGCCTCGTTTACCAAATCAACATCGCCCCTAAGGTAAATTCCCCCTCTTTCCTAATTTTACATTCATGTATATTTATAAATTTTTATTTTCCTTAAATTTGATGATTTTTTTATATATTTTTGATCGGCAGAAAATTGGATTCAATGAGAAGGTGTATGTTGTTGATCTGAAGAAAGGAGAAACAAAGGAAGGTCGGTTTTTATATTTTCTTGTCAGTTTCTTATCAGTATTAAAATGAAATGAATCCGAATAAATAGAAGTAGATGTAGAGGATTTATATAAGAAATTGTTAGCTACTTGTTACTGATCGGTTTAATTTGTATGGATCCGAAATTGAATTTGGATATTTGGTTAATTGGGAATTTAGGACCATATGAGGGTGGGAAGCCCGATGCAACCTTTTCATTTAAGGATGATGATTTTGTGAAGATTGCCACTGGGAAAATGAACCCCCAAATTGCTTTTATGAGGTACTATTATCCTTCTATTTACCCTTTTCAGTTTTTAGGGTTTTTTCTTACAACGTTTTGATCTTTTAAACTTTCGAGCTTTTTGATAATTTTGTGATTTTCCAATGGATTTTGATGCAGGGGTGCAATGAAAATTAAGGGGAGCATAAGTGCAGCGCAGAAATTCACACCTGACATTTTCCCAAAGCCTTCAAAAATGTGAACAAAGCTACAGCTAAAATCTCAGTAGAGACCGTTCTTTTATATTTTGTGGCACCAAAACTCAACTCATATGATTGGAAATTCTGTGTCACTTTATGATGTAACGTAATTCTGGGCTTTTCTTCAAAGAACTGAAATATGAATGACATTTTACAGACTCATTATTGTTTCTATCAATTTATATTAAGCTTATATTATAGAAGGGATTCTGTTTTATGGTTATGTCTATCATCTTAATATAAGGATATTAAAATAAAATAAAAAAGCAGCCCGGGAACGAAGCATCTCGCATTTATGTAGGGTCCGCAGTAGGGTCGCATCCCAAGGAGATGTGATGTAGGCAGCGCTAATTCCACGGCTCAAACCCGTGACCTATAAATCACACGGAGACAACATTATCATTGCTCTAGGGGTCACTTCAATATACTGATATACAAATCTTGATATATGTTTTATGGTTATGTCTTCATATAGTCGAGATTAATTAGTTTGGGTTTGTGGTTTAGTTGACGGTATGAATTGTATGTTACATACATCTGTAGCATTAGAAACTACAGCAGTTGTGATTAGCTTCTTTCTGATACGCTTATCGAACAATCTTAAGGTGCACTGTGTTCGTCGGCTTAAGGAGGGATGTTCCTTAAAATACATGTTGATGTTGGTTAATCTTGTATACGTTGCAGGGACTTCAATTTATTGTGTTGAGCATTGCATCTGCTGTAGCATTCTGTTTCTGTTTGTGTATCATTTCAGCCTGAGATGAACTTAAATAGAAACATGATCGTGAATATTCATATAGCCATTCCTAACTAGTTTAGGACTAAGACGTAATTGTCGTTGTACTTCAGCTGTTGTTCACACCGAGCTTATAGTGACTCGTTTGTATCTACAGTCAGACATCTCTATAACAACATTTTACTATAAAAGCCAAGCTTTTCCGGAATTAATTTTTATGTTATGTTATAATATATGCTCTATTTGCTATAACATTCAAGAATATTCGAAACAAACGAGTCTGTTATAGAGAGATTTGACTGTATTATAAATAGCTTGTAGTTGACAGTGACATATGGAACTTTTCTGTAGGATGGCTATTCATTGGGTGAAGTAGTTAAATGGCCTTGTACAAAGACCAATAGAAGGCCATATTTAGTTGGATTAACTTATAAAGAGGAGTACCTTATTGAAATTAACAAAAATAGAAAGATAGTGTTGCAAATACCAAAAGTAAAATTATTTTGGGGGCTACTGCACGTGCTTCTTATATATATATATATATATATATATATATATATATATATATATATATATATATATTGTGGGTATTAACAAACTACTAGAGAGGAATATAAAAATCAAACGACGGATGATTGCTTATTAGTTATTATCAGGATTTTCGGGAAGATTTTGGTGAAATCATAGATCTGTAAAGAATGAAACGAGAAAACAGAGAAAAACTTTGAAGGCAAAGGAAATTTTGTTCTATTACTACTTAGAAACCAAATTACATACCCAATAATAAACTACTCTCCACAATTCCTAAAGAAGAGGAAATAACTTGACCACAAACATGAATAGAAACCCAAAAAATTAGGAACACTAATACACGTTTCTAAACTAAGAAATAAACTGAGAGTAAATATTTAGTCCACCAACAGCTATCATATACAACTAACAACTATAAAAATACTTGACATTCTCTCCCTTAAACTGAAAACTTTCATTTAATTTGCAGACTCCTAGCAATTGTCGTAACTTCAAAAAGCTTGCTGACTTAAGGGGTTTGGTAAACATATCTGCGACTTGCTCTTCACTTCTACAGTAAATCAATTTAATCTTCTCATCCTTGGTGAGATCACGCAAGAAATGGTATTTTACATTGATATGCTTACTCCTTCCATGTAGCACAGGATTTTTTGAGAGATTGATTGCAAAATTATTGTGACAATGAATAACGCTAGGACCTTCTTGTTTAAAATGAAGTTCGCCAAGTATATTTCTCAACTAAATAGCGTGACTCGCACAATATGCAGCAGCAACAAACTCCGCTTATGTGGTTGATAATGTGACAATTGGTTGTTTCTTTGACGACCATGAAATGACTCCCCAACATAAAAACATACCCGGAGGTGCTTTTTCTGTCATCTAAATCTCTAGCATAGTCACTGTCTGTGTACCCAAGCAAACTTCCAATTGCATTCTTCTTGTAAAATATCCCATAACCATGCGTACCTTTCAAGTAGCGAAAAATTCACTTGGCAGCTTGAAGATGCACTTCTTTTGGACAATCCATAAACCTGCTAATGAAGCTAACAACATGCATTATATCGGGTCTTATTGCGGTTAAATACATCAAACATCCCACCATTTGCTTGTACGGAGTGTTGTCCACATTTCGTCCGCCAGGCTCTTTCATGAGTTTCAAACCAACTTCCATTGGTGTACTGACTGAATTGCATTTCTTCTTGTGAAAAATTCCCGCAGCAAGTTGCTTCACTTCTATACCAAGAAAATAATGCATTATACCAAGATCAGACATATCAAATTCAACCATTATGGACCTTTTAAAATGTTCAATCATGGCCTCGTCATTTGCAGTATAGATCACGTCATCAACATATAAATACACCATCAGAATTTTCCTTTCACCATCTTTCTTAATATAAAGAGTTTGTTCATATGAACATTTACGAAATCTCTCTTTTGAAAAATAAGTATCTATACGACTATATCAAACTCATGGTGCTTGTTTTAGTCTATATAGAGCTTTTTTTTTAAATTTATACACAATATTCTCACTACCAATCTTCACATAACCAGGAGGTTGATCAATAAATACCTCTTCTTTTAGCTCCCCTTGTAAAAAAATTGACTTTACATCTAACTGGAAAATACGTGTGCTGCCAAAGCAATTACCATGCGGATGGTGTCTAGTCTAGCAACAGGAGCAAAAATCTCTTTGGAGTTAACACCATGCTCTTGCTTATAGCCTTTCGCTACTAAGCGAGCTTTATACTTATCAACCTCTCCATTTTCTTTCAACTTTGTTTTATAAACCCATTTGACACCAACTGATTTTTGATTGCCTGGAAGGTCCACTAACTCCCAAGTTTGATTTATTTCAATTGTTCTAATCTCATCATCCGTTGCATGCTGCCACTTTACATCTTTAACGGCACCTTTGAACTCCGAAGTTTGATTTCTTTCAATTGTTCTAATCTCATCGTCCATTGCATGCTGCCACTTTACATCTTTAACGGCACCTTTGAACTCCCAAGTTTGATTTCTTTCAATTGTTCTAATCTCATCATCCATTTCATGCTGCCACTTTACATCCTTAATGGCACCTTTGAACTTCCAAGTTTGATTTCTTTCAATTGTTCTAATCTCATCATCCATTGCATGCTGCCACTTTACATCTTTAATGGCACCTTTGAACTTCCAAGTTTGATTTCTTTCAATTGTTCTAATCCCATCATCCATTGCATTTCTTCCACTTTACATCTTTAACGGCACCTTTGAACTCCCAAGTTTGATTTCTTTCAATTGTTCTAATCTCATCATCCATTGCATGCTGTCACTTTACATCTTTAACGTCACCTTTGAACTCCCAAGTTTGATTTCTTTCAATTGTTCTAATCTCATGATCCATTGCATGCTGCCACTTTGCATCTTTAACGGCACCTTTGAACTTCCAAGTTTGATTTCTATCCATTGTTCTAATCTCATCATCCATTGCATGCTGCCGCTTTACATCTTTAACGACACCTTTGAACTCCCAAGTTTGATTTCTTTTAATTGTTCTAACCTCATCATCCATTGCATGCTGCCACTTTACATCTTTAACGACACCTTTGAACTCTCAAGTTTGATTTCTTTCAATTGTTCTAATCTCATCATCCATTGCATGCTGCCACTTTACATCTCTAACGGCACATTTGAACTCCCAAGTTTGATTTCTTTCAATTGTTCTAATCTCATCATCCATTGCATGATGCCACTTTACATCTTTAACGGCACCTTTGAACTCCCAAGTTTGATTTCTTTCAATTGTTCTAATCTCATCATCCATTGCATGTTGCCACTTTACATCTTTAACGACACTTTTGAACTCCCAAGTTTGATTTCTTTCAATTGTTCTAATCTCATCATCCATTGCATGATGCCACTTTACATCTTTAACGGCACCTTTGAACTCCCAAGTTTGATTTCTTTCAATTGTTCTAATCTCATCATCCATTGCATGCTGCCACTTTACATATTTAACGGCATCTTCAAAGGTTATAAGATCGCAATCTGAAAATGAAGCAACATATGTAATAAATTTTCAGATTCATTAGTCTCATAAACCTTATAATCTTCCATCCATGCTGGAGCACTTCTACTTCGTTGAGGACGACCATTGAAGGGTTGGATCTCATTTCATTCATGCCTTGCTGAGTTTGAAGAAGCCGAACCTACTTGTTGAGTGGTCTCCACAAGCTGCTGCCCATCCTCATCTTCAAAGTTTGCTGGAATTTGTTGAGGAAGATCATCATTACTCCAATTCCACGTTGCTTCTTCATCAAAAATAACATCTAGACTAATAACAATTTTCTTGGTGATAGGATTGAATAATTTATAAGCTTTTGATTCATCACAAAATCAAGAAAAATGCATTTTTGCCTTTCTTGTTGCATCTGGAATGTGGGCATATGAAATACACCCAAAAATTCTAAAATAAGCAACAACTGGTTTACACCCACTCCAATCTTCACGAGGAGTCATATCTTGAACAGAAAAAGTAGGACTTCTATTCAAAATATGAACACTCCAAAGAACAGCTTCATGCCAAAAGCTTTTCGGTAAGCAACTTCTCTTCAAAAGGCTTCGCACCATGTTAAGAATTGTATGATTCTTTCGCTCGCATACACCATTTTGTTGAGGCGTATGAGCTGATGTAAGTTGTCTTTTAATTTCATGCCTCTCACAAAATTCTGCAAATTCTTTTGAGTTAAATTCTCCACCACGGTCTATGCGAAGAACTTTAATTTGAGAATCAGCTTCCTTTTCAACCAGTACTTTGAACTTCTTAAAAATCTCTAAACGCTTCAGCTTTCTCCTGTAAAAATTACACCCAAGTATTTCAGCTAAAATCATCAATAAATATGATGAAATACTGTTTACCTCCATTTGATGTTGGATTTATAGGGCCACAAATAGTGAATTAATTCCAACACCTTCTTTGCCCTCCAAGATGTGCTCGTTGGAAATTGATTGCGATGTTGTTTGCTAACAACACATTCCTCACATACTTGAGATGGAATATCAATATTTGAAAGTACAGACACCATATTCTTCTGATGAAGTGTCTTTAGTCCACCAAAACCCAAGTGG
>ML296191.1:765-17747 GCA_005239495.1 Nicotiana undulata
TATCCCTTCTGTATTGGAACTTTGAAACTTAAAACTTCAGTTTTATTATTCTCTGTTGTATTGATGTTAGTAGCTCATGACTGCGTGACTCCAGATCCTAGGGTGATTGTTGGAGCTCATTTCTTTTGCTAGACTGTTTTAAATGATTAAAAATGTTAGTATTTCTATGAATTGAGCCAATGATGAGTAAATTTCTCTAGTAAATGAATTGAGTATTGTTGTAACGGTTGGCTAGCCTGGTTCCACGACAGGCGCCATCACAACCCGGAAACGAGTCGTTTAAACATGGGAAATTAGTTAAACTTGGGGTATTTTGTGAAGAACCTAGGGTTTAGGTAAAATTAAGATTTGATCATGATTATGGAATTTGGTAAAATTCATATATTTGTGTTTGTGAGGTTGTGGGTAACATTCATCTTTGAAAATTTCCAGAATCCGAGCACGTGGGCCTGGGGGTGAATTTTAGGAATCTTCCAAATTGGGTTGGGTAATCACTTTAATAGTTAAAGTATGAACTTTTGAACAATTATTGATTATTTTGTACAGGTATTGACTAGTTTTGGATTGTTCGGCACTGACTTGAGGCTTTTAGAGTGATTTGTGGACTGGAAAGTGGACTTGGGAACAGGGTAAGTCTTTTGCATAATCTTGTAAGATGGAATATATCCAATAGGTGCTTACATTGCTATTTTCTACTAATTGTTGGTGCTATGTACGCACGACATGACGAGTGTCCATGCGTAGCTAGAATTCATGTTATGTCCGGGTAGACATAGGCCTTTATTATGCTATTACTTGCACTATTTGAACTCAACTTGTTAGTTTAATTATTTGTATTAGTAAGTAAAACTTGGTTAAAGATTATGTTAAATCGAGCTTTATTACTTAGAGAGTTGGCAGAATGTTTAATTATCGATGGAAATTATATCCTTTCATGGGCTTACCTCGGAGTTGGAAATATGGAATTCGAAATCCAAAAAGTTTCCCTATTCATATGGATCGGGCCAAACAGCTCGAATATATATATATATATATATATATATATATATATATATATATATATATATATATATATATATATCATAACTCGTGCGTGTTGTCATTCGGAGTACGATTTTACTTGATATGTTTGTCATGACTTAAGGATTTATAATACATGTTAAGCCCTTACTTGTTGGGATTAATATGTGATATTTGAGGACTTTTAATTGTTATTTTGATAAATGGTGATTGAACTATTGCCTCTTATTCCATTATTGTCTTTGTATTTCATGCCTATTAAATAATATTGTACCTTATAATGCCCACTAGTAAGTGTCGAAGTCGACCCTTTGTCACTACTTCTTCGAGGCTAGACTATATACTTACTGGGTACATGTTGTTTATGTAATCATGCTATACTTTTGCACATATTGTGCAGGTTCTGAGGCAGGTGCATCTGGAGTTCGTTCGGGCGCGTACCCGCATTATTCGGAGGCTTAGTTGTGAGCTGCTTTCCCATGCTCCATTCTGCAGCACCCGGGGCCTTCTCTTGTTATGATTTATCCTGTCTATCTATTTTGTTTCAAACAGTAAATCTAAGAGAGTTTTGTATATTCTACTAGATGCTTGTGCACTTGTGACACCGAGTTTTGGGAATATTCTAGTAGACATTATATGGTTTTGAGCATTAAATCCACTATTTTTACTCATTTGTTATTTTATGCTTCACCCAATCACCTTTTTATAGTTCTCTTATAAAATAAAAATCAATTATTTTTAAAATATTAAAATGAGAAATTAAATGGGTAGTTCACTGTTGGCTTGCCTAGCGGCGACGTTGAGCGTCATCACGACCTATAGTGGAAATTGGGTCATGACAACTTGGTATCAGAGCTTTTGGTTCACATAGGTTTCACAAGTCATGAGCGCTCCTAATACAGTCTTGTGGATCGGTGCGTAGACGTCTGTACTTATCTTTGAGAGGCTATAGGGTGTTATGAAACTTCTCCTTCTTTGCCTCCTATCGTGTAGTTGATGTTGTGCTAAATATCTTTCCCATACTCTCTCACAGATGGTGAGAACTTGTGCGGCAGATGTACCCGGGGTAGAGGAGCTGCTTACCCTGTTACTAGAGGCTGAGGCATAGGCCAGGGGAGAGCTCCAACACCTACTAGAGGATGAGGCATCCGATAGTTGCTCCCGTTGTACCACTAGCGGATGTTTTCATTGAGGAGCAGGGTGAGGTGCCTGCAGCTGAGCCGGCCCTGGCACATTTCACGCCCGCACCAGGAATTTAGGAGGTCATGGGCCATATGCTCCTATTCATGGATTCTATGACGCATGTTGGTTTATTTTCAGCGGATCCAGCCAGGTCTCAAGTGGGAGTACAGACCCCTACCGTTCAGGCTCCAAGGCACGTTGCTGCCATATATTAGACCCTAGGTGAATAATCTGTTGGCAGAGCCTAGCCAGTTGCAGCGGCTATACTACAACGTACACCAAATGCATCCGTCGAGCCGAATAGTTGTTGGATAGATAGACCAGACTGCATCCTTCTGCCTTTAGCGGTGAGCGACATGAGGACCCCCAAAATTTTATTGACCGTTGCAGGGATAGACTGCAAAACATGAGAGTATTGGAGTCCAACGAGGTGGACTTCACCGCCTCTCAGTTGGAGGGAAGAGCCCGTAGATGGTGGCAGACTTATCTTCTTAGCAGGTCGCAGGTTCATTTCCCTTGGCTTGGATCAGTACACACGTCTCCTTCTGAACAGATATATTCCACCCTCTCAGATGGAAGTGCTACGGGTTCAGTTCGAGTGGCTACAGCAGGGTCAGATGTCTGTGACAATTATGAGGTGAGATTCTCTGAGTTGTTCTGAAATGCACATATGATACTCCCCACCGATGCAGAGAGAGTGCGGAAGTTTATTGCGGGTTTTCATAATGGTATTTAGGTTACTATGGCCCGAGAAGTGGAGATCAGGACTCCCTACGAGCAGGTTTTGGAGATAGCTCGACGGATTGAGGGTATCCGCACCGAGGGCTGATTTAATACGACATTGATGAAGAGGACTCATCATTCTGGAGGATTCAGCGGTGCCCAATATGGGGGAAGAGGTCAGTTTTTGAGCGGTCCGTCCAGCAGACCCACTTATTCAGCACCACTAGCTTCTCGGGGTGCACCAGTGCGGCTCTATTTCAGTGCCATTCCAGAGAGAACCTACCGTCCACTGGCCATTCAGGTCCATTCCAATAGGCCTTTAGGTCCCCAAGGTCATACTGAGGGTCTGTCATCATTCGCACCGAGAGGTTGCTATGAGTACGGGGAGCTTGGTCACTTTAGGAGATCTTGCCGCAAGTTTCGAGGCAAGGTGGTGCAGTAGGTCCAGTAGGACCATTAGCCCATGATGTCCGCACCAGCTGCAGCACCGGTCGTTCGGCCTGCCAGAGGCGGAGGACATGTGGGAAGGGCTCGCCCTAGAAGTGGAGGCCAGGCAGGTGGATCTCCTGTTAGGTTCTATGCTTTTCTAGCTAGACTAGATGCAGTAGCCTCAGATGCCATGATCACAGGTAATATTTCCGTCTACGGTAGGGATGCTTCATTATTATTCGATCCAGGGTCTACATATTCGTATGTTTATTCTCTATTTCTCTTTATCTTGATGTCCCTCGTGAGTCCTTGGGTGCTCATGTTTATGTGTCCATGCCCGTGGGCGATTCTATTAATGTGGATCAGGTCTACCAGTCCTATATTTTCACTTTATGTGGTTATGAGACCAGAGAGGATCTTCTGTTGCTCGACATGACTAACTTTGAGGTCATCATGGGCATAGACTAGTTGTCTCCATATTAATCCATACTTGATTTCCATGCCAAGACTATTACCTTGGTCATGCCAGAGTTTCCTATATTAGAGTGGAGGGGTTCATCTATCAGTGCATCTAGTCAGGTCATCTCTTTCCTTGAAGGCTCGACACATGGTCAAGAAGGGTCATTTGGAATATTTATCTTATGTCCGGGATACTGCTGCAGAGACTCCTACGATTGATTCAGTTCCCGTGGTGCGGGAGTTCTTCGATGTGTTTCCTTCAAATTTACCAGGCATGCCACTAAACCATGATATCGATTTTAGTATTGATTTGGTACCAGGTAACCAGCCTATCTTTATTCTTCTGTACTGCATGGCTCTAAAAGAGTTGAAAGAGTCGAAGGAGTTGGGGTGCACCGGTGTTATTTGTGAAAAAAGAAGGATGGGAGTATGCGGACGTTCATTGATTATCGCCAGTTGAATTCGTATTTGTTATCTAGTACCTATGGGTATGTTGTATGGCTATTGGAATTGATTTTGAGCACTCGTATCTTCTCTATGGATTTATAATTGGTTTTGGATAATTTTGTTTTTTTAATTTGATCCCCATGAACCCATATATAACAAAAACAATTCGTTTGCATGTTTCATCGTTGCTGCTGAGAAATTATTGATAGAAATTAGTATATCTTTGTTTTAATATAATTAAAGGTGAAATATTTGCTGCCAAGAACGTAACTAATATGGTGTGTATCTATTTCGATTTAAACTCAACTCTTGTCTTAATTTGTGTTTGTATATGTTTATAGATGGCAGATGAAAGTAGAGTAAGTGATGTTGGTTCAATTGAAAGCTTACCTATTACTTAAGATAGCGATGCCAACACAATTGTTACTCAAGATTCTAATAAAATAAAAGCCATAGAACCTAGATCTAAATTTAGGAAATATTTTGATAAATTTTAGGGGAATGAGGTCGGTAAAGCGAGGTGTAAATATTGGAAGCAAGCTTATGCTGCTAATTCATCTAGGAATGGAACAACATGATTGAGAAATCGTTTGACTGCATGCAAAGAATACTCACCTAACATTGATAAAGATAATACTCAAATTTAGAAAATTCTAAAACCTTTAAAATGTCAACTTTTGACAATAAGCGCTGAAATGCTCCCGGTCTATCTGTATATCAATACGAATATATGTCCAAGTCTAAAGTTACCATACAAACCTATTGGAACCTTCAAATCCCGATTCCAAGGTCGTTTTCTCAAATTATTGACTCAAGTCAAACTTGGTCATCTTAGACCACTATTATGGAACTAAGTATTTTGAATTCAACCTGAACCCTTCCAAAATAAAACTAACCGCCCTCCGAAAGATACAAAATAAGAAAAACACATACGAGAAGTCTTAAATAGGGGAACATGGTTCTAGAAAGAAAAACGACTGGTGGGGTCGTTACATTCTCCACCTATTAAAAAATTATTCATCCTTGAACGGGTTTAGAGTCATACCTAAAGTGCCTAATAAGTGTTGGTATCTGATCTGCATGTCCTCATCGTTTTTCCAAGTTACCTCCTCGACTGGCTGACCCCTCTACCAAACCTTCACAATTGAAATCTACTTAGATCTCAACTTGCAGACCTGCCTATCAACAATGGCAACTGATTCCTCCTCGTAGCTCATGATCTCATATATCTGAAATGTGTTATAATCCAATGCGTGGGACATGTCGGTAGGGTAACTTAAGAGCATAGACACACAAAATACCGGATGAAATCCCGATACGCTAGGAGGTAAAGCAATCTTGTATGAAACCTCACAACTCGCTGAAAAACCTTATGTAACGACGCGGCCGGACATTTTGAGTAATTTAGCCTCGATCCCTTATTTATTTCCTCTTCAATGTTTTATTATAGTTATGTGGCTTGCCGAGGGTGTTTGGTTTTTGTTCGGGTTAGTTTCGAAGTGAAATGGGATACATAGTCCCTAAGTTGGAGGTTTAAGTTGAAAGACTTAATCGTAGTTTGACTTTTGTGTGGACGACTCATGAATGGAGTTTTGATGGTTCTAATAGCTTTGTATGGTAATGGAGGTCTGTAGGTCGTTTCGGCTTGAATTGGAAAAAGTTAGAAAGTGGATGGTTTGGAAGGTTGAGAAGTTTGACCGCGAGTTGACTTTGATATCGAGGTCGAATTTCAATTTTGGAAGTTGGAGTAGGTTTGTCATGTCATTTACGACTTATGTGCAAAATTTGAGGTCAATTAGAGTTGTTTTGGTATGACTCGGCGTTAGTTTTGGAAGTCGGATGTTCATAGTTACAATAGGCTTGAATTAGCTTACGATTTGTTGAGTCAATGTTGTTTGATGTGAATTTAGGCCTCAAGTAGGTCCTTTATGTGTGTTTAAACTTGTTGGTATAATCGAACGGGGGGCCCGGTGTGCATCGGAATGAAATTTGATCATTTTGGACCTTGGTTGGTTGTTGAACCTGCTGCTGGTCTAGTGTCATCTCACATGTGGAGGATTTGGTTGCAGGTGTGGATACGCAGGTGCGAGGTAATTGGTCGCATATGCAGATATGTCCAGAAATTATCGGGGTCTCAGAAGCAGAGGCCCTACCACAGGAGCGAGTGCACAGGTGCGCCCAGGTTCCGCAGGAGCAAACGCGCAGGTGCGCATATTTTTCCGCAGAAGCGGACTTGCCCGGCCATAGTTGGAACCGCACCTGCGATGGATTTTCCGTAGGTGCGGCGTCGCATATGCGATAGTGAGCCCGCAGATGCAAAATCTCTTGGCAGAAAAGGGCTTAGGTCGAGGGTTTATTTCATTTTCCATCTTTGGTCCTAGAGAGCTCGGTTTGTGGAAATATTTCGAGGGATTTTCAAGGAAATTATCGGGATAAGCGATCCTAACCCGGATTTTGCTATAGGACATGAATCCATTGTTATTTTCATCATTTAATTAGTGATTTTGCCTTCCCCTTATCAAAACTGAAAGGAAATACCAGCCCCCGAAGGATTATTGGGCATTCCTTGAGTTGGAAATTTGGGAAAAATTTGTAAAAACATCTTAGACAAAATTTTGGGAATTTGAAAGGTGATCAAAAGTCGTATTTGAGTAATTCTTGTATGGTTGGACTCGTTTTAGAATGGGTGTTCGGATATTATAAGTTTGGTCGGGTTCCGAGATGCAGGCCCAGGTTGACCTTTTGAGTTGACTTTTTTGTTGCTCTTTAAAGATTGCAACTTTATTGTTTGGAATAGCTTCTTATAGTTTATATTTATTGTTTGAAGTTGTTTTGCCTAGATTCGAGCCGTTCAGAGTTGGATAATCGTGGGAAAGACTTACTAGTGGATTGAGTTAGCGAGTTTTGAGTTAAGTGTCTTACCAAACTTTGTGGGGGGGGAGCTACCCCTTAGGATTGGTGTTGTTTTGTGTTAATTATGATATGTGGAAGTCGGTTGCGCAAGGTGACGAGTGCGTGCTTGGGATAAATGTGGTAATTGACCGGTTTTAGCTATGTTGATTCCTTTCATACCCTTAATTGAGTTACCATAAAATGTTATGTTCATCATTATTAATCTTTCTTCACATGCTTTACTTGTGATATCTCCTCCTTGTTAATTGCCTTTACTTGTTTGGTTGAAGTTATTGTTTTATCTATTCCTTATTCATTATTTGACCATTGAGTTCCTTACTTGAATTTTTATTTCTTGGAATATCTTATTGATGAAATTGGTATTGAGTTATAAAGGTCGTGAATCACATTGAGGCAAAGTTGCAAAGTTGTGGGATACCATTCTTGTTGAGTTATTCACTTTTGGTTGTTATTGTTGAGACTATTATGCATATGGTGGCTGAGACATGGGCTATTTATTGTGAAAACACTATTATTGTTGACTTCTTTGGCAAGTTGTGATAATGGGCACTTGAGGTGCGATTTGTGATGCGTTGTGATATTGATACGCATGCGGTGGTATAAGGCTTGGAGTTGAAATGGATGAGGTGAGACAAGATAGGCTTGATACACATGTTGATAGTAGGGTAACTACTTGAATCCACACGGTGTGATAAGGTGGGCAAAAACGCGGGAAGCTATTTCAGGAAAATAATTTTCAAAACTAAATACAAGGCTCCCGCGGTGATATGAGGAAAGATTTTGAAGTGTTTTGTCATATGAGACTACGAGGAGGTACCTCGGTAGTGATTCTTGTTGATACTTTTCTATTACATCACTTTTGTTTGCTTTGTTTCCTTGGTATATCATTCCTTGTTTTCTTTCGTGATGCCTTATTTGCCTTATCTCAAAGTAGCTATTCTTGGTATATTTATTCATTGTTTCATTTCCATTTTTTATCATTATTACATTGTTATACACCTTTTCAATTCTTATTTATTCTAGTAAGTCCTTGACCTGACCTCGTCACTACTCTACCGAGGTTAGGCTTGGCACTTACTAGGTACCGTTATGGTGTAATCATGCTACGCTTCTTCACATATTTTTGTGAAGATCCAGGTACCTCTTACTATTCCACGTACCAGTGAGTCAAGTTCAGATTTGGAGGCTTCAAGGTATGCATGTCGGCGTCTGCAGGCCTCGGAGCCACCCTCTATCTAGTTCTATTTCATTTTCCCTTTTTATAGATATTGTTGTATATGGATGTTCTATACGTTGTTTTAGAGCTTGTGACTTGATTGTACAGGATTTTGGGAGTTCGTTTTTTTTTTTTTTTTTTTGAGTTGTGGAGTTCTTTTATGATAGTTATTTGAGAGTTTTATCATTATCTCAGTTATATTCTTCATGTAGGTTAGGCTTACATAGTCTTAGAGACTATGTGTCATCGTGACATCCTACGGATAGAAATTGGGGTCGTGACACCTTGAACGTACCAATGAACCTCGAACACAACTTGTCTTTCCTCCCGAATCTTATGATACCCTTCATCTGATAGAATTTCAAAAGTACCTTCTCACCCACCTTAAACGACAAATCACACGCTTTCTGATACGCATAACTCTTCTGCATAGACTATGCTGAGTGAAGCCTCTCCTGAATCAACTTTACCTTATCCAAAGGCATCCTTTACCAAATCAGTACCATATAACTTACACTCTCCATGATCAAACCAGCCGATGGGGGAATGACATTATCGACCATACAATGCCCAAAATGGATTCATCTCGATGCTGGATTGGTAGTTGTTATTGTAAGTAAACTCAGACAAATGGTAAGAATCAATCCCACTACCCTTCGAAGTCAATCACATATGCTCTGAGGATATCCTCCAAAATCGGAATTGTCCGCTCCAACTACCTGGCGGTCTTTGAATGAAATGTCGTGTTGATCTCTACCCGATTACCCAACTCACTCTATACTACCCTTTAGAAACACGAAGTGAATTGAGTGACTCGATCTGAAATAAATGGGCCATTTATCTCCATTATATAAATGGGCCAACCTCTAAGTATATGTAGTCATCACTGGAATATAGTGCACAGACTTGGTCAGTCTATCGATAATGACCCTAACAACATTGAATTTCCTCAACGTCCGAGGCAAACCAACCATGAAATCCACAGTGATGTTCTATTATTTCTACTCTGGTATAACCATTTGTTGAAGTAAGCCACCTTGCCTCTAATGCTCGTACTTAACCTACTGGCAATTCATACATCTCGACACATACTCAACTATGTCCTTATTCATCGATCTCCACCAGTAATGTTGCCTTAGCTCAAGAGATATCTTCATGGCACCTAGATGAATGGAATAACACAAACGGTATGCCTTTTCCAGAATCAACTCCCTTAGACCGTCAATATTAAGAACACATAAGCGACCCTAGAGTTGCAGAACATTATCATCTCCAATAGTCACCTCCTTGGCATCACCTTATAGATCGTCTCTCTAAGGACCAACATGTGTGAATCATCATACTGACGATCCCTAATCCGCTCGAAGAAAGAAGACTAATCCACAACATAGAAAGAACATGGTCGGGCTCTAAATATCTAACCTCGTACGTCAGTTAGCCAAGGAGTGAATGTCCAATGTGAATGACCTCTCCCTTGCTATAATGGATGGAAAACTACCCGTACTCTTGGCCTTTATGCTCAAGGCATCCACGACAACATTTACCTTGCTCGGATGATAAAGAATGGCAATATCATAGTCCTTCAATAACTCAAGCCACCTGTGATGCCTTATATTAAGATCCTTTTGCTTAAACAGATGGTGCAAGCTACAATGATCGATGTAAACCTCACACGACACTTCATAAAGATAATGCCTCCAAAACTTTAGAGCAAGAACTATCGCAACCAACTATAAACTGTGCACATGATAATTCTTCCCATGGGGCCTCAACTGACGAGAAGTATACACAATAACTCTCCCCTCCTAAATCAATACACACCCCAAACAAACACATGAACGTGCAATACATAGTGTACATCCTTGAACCAGAAGGAAATATCAATATTGGTTCTGTTGTCAATGCGGTCTTAAGCTTCTGAAAGCTCGCCTCTCAATCATCAGAACACCTAACTTGAACACCCTTCTAGGTAAATCTAGTCAAAGGAGATGTAATAGACGAGCAGCCTACAAACCAATGATAATAAACTGCTAGCCCCAAAAAACTCCTGATATCGGTCGTTGTGGTAGGACATAGCCACCTCTGAACATCCTCTATCTTCTTGGGATCCACCTTAATACCCGCACCTAACACAACATGACCAAAGAAATCCACCAAAACTAACCAGAACTCGCACTTGGAGAACTTAGCATATAACTTTTATTCCCTCAAAGTCTGAAGAACTATCATTAAATGATGTTTGTGCTCCTCCATGCTACGCGAGTAGATCAATGTGTCGTCAATGAAGACAATGAAAAATGAGTCAGTATATGGCATGAATACCCAATTCATCAAATTCATAAATGTTGTCGGAGTATTAGTAAACCCGAAAGACATCACTAGAAACTCGTAATGCCCATATCTAGTATGAAAAGTCATCTTAGAAACATCTTAAGCACGAATCCTTAGCTGATGATACCCAGATCTCAAGTCAATCATCGAGAACACCTTAGCACCCTGATGTTGGTCAAATAAATCATCAATACGCAGCAATGGATGTTTAATCTTGATGATGACCTTATTCAGCTAGCGATAGTCAATGCACATCTGCATGTTCCCATCCTTCTTATTAAAAAATAATACTAGATCTCCCTAAGGCGGCACACTCAGCCTGATGAATTCCTTCTCTAGCAACTCTTGAATTTTCTCCTTCAACTCTCTCAACTGAACGGGATCCATACGATAAGGCAAAATAGAGATAGACTGAGTGTCTAGTGCCAAATAAATGCAAAAAACTACATCACGATCTGGCGGTATGCATGGTAAATCAGCAGGAAATATATCAAAAGCTCTCACACCACAAGCACTGAATAAGCCTACGTGGCAGTATCTCAAACAAATGCCAAATAGGCCAAACAACTCTTCTCGACCATATGTTGAGTCTTCAAGAAAGAAATAACCCTACTGAATGTACTACTAGATGAACATCTACACCTCAACCTAGGCAACTCTGGCATCGCCAAGGTAGTAGTCTTAGTATGGAAATCTAAAATGGGATGGTACAGAGACAACCAGTTCATGCCCAAGATAACCTCAAAGTCAATCATATCTAGCAATAGAAGATTTGCTCTAATCTCTTCCCCCACAGAATTCACCATACATGACTAGTAAACTCGATCCACAATAACAAAATCACCCACCGGCGTGGACACATACATAGGAATGCCCAAGCACTCATGATATAGATCCAGATAAGGAGCAAAGAGAGAGGAGACATAGGAATAGGTATAACCTAGATCAAATAGTACCGAAGCATCTCTACGAAAGATAGAAATAATACATATGATCACATCGTCGAAGGCTACTTCCTCTGGTCTAGATGGAAAGGAATATAATTTAGTCGAAGCTCCACCTGACTGGCCTCAACCTCTAGGGAGACCTCTACCCTCTTGCCCTCCGCCTTTGGCTAGCCAGACGGACGGTGTGGCAGCTAGTGCGGTAATCAAGGTTGATGGTCCTGCTGCACTACCTGTCCCCGAAGTTTGAGACAAACCTCTTCATGTGACCAAACTTCGCACACTCGAAACAACCTTTTGGAGTGAGAAACTACAGACTCTGGATCTGGCCTTGATAACCTGATTACCCACTAAAGGAACTCGTCTGATAGTAGGTGCACTCTGGAAGCAAGGTCGGGTTAGAGCACCCCGAATAGGTCATGGTGCTGAATATATGAACCTATTAGGATGGTCCTTCATAAACTCACCTTTGCCCCTAGATGTGGTGCCATTAAACCTACCTGAATGTTGAGGCTATTTGTCCCTCGACATGAACTCTCTACCCGAGTTGCAGGTACGCTCTATCCTACGAGCTATCTCCAGAACTTGGAGGTAAGAAGTCCCCATTTTTCCCTCCCAGACCATAAAAATCTTAATCCTATAGTGCAAGTCCGCAATAAACCTTTGCACTCTATTTGTACAAGTGGGAAGTATAATAGTTGCATGATGAGACAACTCAGTGAATCTTGCCTCATAGTCGGTCACAAACATCTGACCCTGCTGGAGCCGCTCAAACTGGCCCTGTAACTCCTCCCTCTATGAAGCTGGAAGATACTACTCTAGGAAGGTGTGCGTGAGATGATGTCAAGTAAAGGGAGGTGAACCTGCTGACCTACTTAGGAGATAAGACTACCACCATCTACGGGCCTTCCCCTCAAGCTGAAATGTGGTGAAGTCTACCCCATTGGACTCCACTAGTCCCACATTGCAGCCTCTCCCTGCAAAGATCAATGAATCACGTGGGTCCTCCGACTGAAATCATGATGGTATAAAATGATGAAACAAGTAGTCACACTTGAGAGTCGTCGGCACCGAGGTCGTGAACTATCACACCACGCAATCCAAACTTGTAGACAATATGTTCTTTGATGAGACTTGAGAGAAACGTAATTATAATTCCTCTTTCCTATCGTTAGAAAATAGAAACAAGGGAAAGAGAGAAAGGGACTTGGGCTTAGTCACATTGGGCTAGAAATACAAACTTAAAATTTTGGGTTGGGCTGCTGGGTAGTGTAGGACTAGGATAGGAAGCACATGAAATACTTATGAAATTCGGTATTTTGGTTCGGTATACTGAAATATCGACACCTTAAATATCGAGTAAACCAAAATCGAAATACCGAATTAATTCGCTCCGGTTCAAAATTTGATTTTTCGGATTTTATGCCTACCCGTAATTGCAATTGCAGCTGAGGAAGAAAAGGAGAGGAAGAAGATACATGTAATATCTTCTTCGACTACTTTTGCATGCTGCTTAACTAAGTCTTCTTTAGATGCATGCTGGCCTAATTAGGAGATAAGACTTCCACCACCTACGGGCCTTCCTCTCTAGCTGAAATATGGTGAAGTCTACCCCGTTGGACTCCACTAGCCTAAATTATGAAGCCTCTCCCAGGAATGATCAATGAAATCATGTGGGTCCTCTAACTGCTCACCGCTAAAGCGGGGAAGATGAAGCATGGTAAATCTGTCTAGCCGCTTCTGCTCTTTAATGGTCCTGGTCAGTCTGGTCTTTCCTTTAGCCGCTACAACTGACTAACCTCTGCCCATGGTTAGTGCACCTGGCATTTGATAAACAGTAGCAGTGTGCCCTAGCGCATGAGTGGTAGGGTTTTGTGCTCCCCCTCCCGCCTAAGATATGGACAGGTCCACTGGAAATAGTCCGACCTGAGTCATAGGTCCATAAACCACAGCATACGGCCTATGGCCTCCTAATAGCCCGGTGCAGTCATAAAATATGATGAGGTCTGCTCAGTTGGAGGCACCTCATTTGCTCCTCGATAATAGGATCCTCCACCGGATCTAGTGGAGGTACCACTAGGGCGACATTGGGATACCCTCATCCTCTAACAGGCGCTCTGGTCTCCCTCGGCATTTACCTATACCTCTGACAACCAGGGGAGCAGTCCTTCTACTGACGTGTGATACCATAGTGCGTGTTCTCACCATCTGTGAGGGGATAAGCGAAAAATTTAGACTTAGATCAACATCGATAGCACGATAGAAAATGAATAATGAAAAGTTTTCTAACACCCTATAGAAACCCTTACTAGTGGTTCGATAACAAAGTACATAAAAGTAGACAGGTATGAAACATAACAAGTAACAACAAAAGAGATAAATATAAATAACATGATTCTCAACATAAGAAAAATCATGAAATCATCAAATACCATCCAAAATGATAATCAAGTTTTCACACCCTCTTCATTTCAAGCAAGCTCCTCTTCGCCATATTCAATCTTCCTAAGTGTGGTAGCCTCCATCCCAAATAAAATTTGTAGACCTAGTCACTTTCCACTATGATTCCCAAATCGCTCTAAACTCCCTCAAGACGTGTGGCTATCCTATCACAGAATCTACGATACTCTACCACTCCCACTTTTGTTAACCCATCTCCTCAAGAAACTTCTCGACCTCTGTTGTTCATACTTGACCTACTAGCAATTGAATCACCGCGAGACACCTTCCACCATGGCCTTCCTCCTCTTTCACTACCCCAGTACCGCCTCAAATAAAAATCCATCTTTGTAGCACCCGGACTAATAAATTGCTACAAACTCTAAGCCTCCTCATAGATTATCTCTATAGAGCCATCAGCATTAGAAACACCGATTCGTTTCTGCAACCTACACACCGCCTATCTCTGACAACCGCTTCCCAGACACCATTTCACAACACCCTACCCCAAAGGCAAATCAAAGAAGACCATAACACCGGCGAACCTTAATGCTTTCAAACTTGGACGACGACACCACATCACATATGAAAATTCCACTACGCTTGAAAATTACAAGTCTCGTTACTCCATCAACCAATGCTTGAACATTAATAGTCTGATTGTCTTTCATCCGCTGGAATTAAATGGCGAACCACTAAACCATGCACTGGGAAATCCCTCCTTTCGAGTCTTTCACTGCCTCAATCAATAAAATAGTGTCATACCATTCATAACAGCACAACACGATAACAACACACAAACATTATAACAATATGTGAATAACCTTGCAACCATAGGCAATACAGCTACTAAGCTGAAACGATAGAACATCCCTTCGCAAGGTGATGATAATAGCCTACCCGAATACACAGGGCAAAACATCATGCACCACATCTGCAGTACCACTACAACTCCTCGATGATCAATTGATAACAAGCGCTCCACATCGCTTGAGATTGAGTAGGAAGGGAATAAATTCTTAAGCCTCAAAGGAATCAAATCGCACAACGAGAAATCAGAAAGGAAGTGCTCCTAACGGCTATGTAGTCTCTCGAATATAAGTACAGACGGCTCTGTACCAATCCGCAAGACTCTACCAGACTTGCTCATGATTTGTGAGACACAAGTGAACCTAACGCTCTGATACCAAACTGCCACGATCCAAAATCCATTATAGGTTGATGGCGCTTGACGCCGCCATCAAGAAAGCAAACGATGATTGATCAACTTATTTACCAATTTTATTACTTTTGAAATCATAATTTCCATTAATTAAATAGAATGAAATAGAATACATGTGAATAGAATAATAATTACGTACACTGCCATACTAAAAATCTAGTAGGAAATCCCAAAATCCGGTGTCACAAGTGCATGAGCATCAACTAGGAAATATAATAAAATACAACATCTCTCCGGAATACAAGTTAGATAGGAGAATATAAATAATGTTGATGGAGACTCTATATGATGCGGATCGTAATATATAATGCAGCTCACCATAAAGTCCCAGCAATAACTGCGTCTTTGTGCCCAAAAGACCACCAGAAATGTAAACCTAAACGATAAGAGCAGAAGTGTAGTATGAGTATGTAAATCAATGTGTACCCAGTAAGTATCTAGCCTAACCCCGGAGAAGTAGTGACAAGGGGTCGACATCGACACTTACTAGTGTTCCACCAAATCATGAACCGCAAGAAGTCAACAAGTATGAGTATGTGATGACCCAAAAGGGTCATCTTATGTAATTTAAGCTATATATGTGTTCCGAGACTCAGAGAGCCTCCGTTAGTCTCACCTCGTTATGCGTGTGCAGCCCGGGCGTGTAGCCGAGAAGCTATTATGTGAAAATTTGATAAAAATGAGTTTTGATAATTAATAAATGAATATAGTTGACTTTGGTCAACATTTCTGGTAAACAGACCCGGACCCGTGATTCGACGGTCCCGGAGGGTCCGTAGGAAAATATGGGACTTGGGCATATGCTCGGAATCGAATTCCGAGGTCCCAAGCCCGAGAAATNTTTATTATATATTAATTTTCTTATTTGTAAACTTTGGTGTAAAACATGCATGAATTGAGTGGTTTCGGATCAAAATGAGGTTTTGAGGTTTTGAGGTTTTAAAGAATTTGAAATGCGACTTGGAAAGTGATGTTATGTTCCCGAGGTCTGAATGAGATTCCGAGGCTGGGAATAGTTCCGTGGTGTCATGTATAACTTATCTGCAAAGTTCGATGTCATTCCGAGCAGGTTAGGCCGGTTCGATGTATTGAAATGAATTCTAGGATTTCTTAAGATTTGATTAAATAAGTTTTGGGGTTTGGCTTCGAGTTCCGATGTTATTTTTCGTGTTCCGGAAGTTTGAGCGAGTCCGCTTAATGATTTAGGGCTTGTTGGTATATTTGGACAGGGGATCGGGTGGGCCCAGGTGCCTCCCGAACCCCGCGCGAGGCCAAAAACCAGCAAAAACCACTGCTGGTGCACAGCAGCTGGTGTGGCCGCAGGTGCGGTTGCCCAGCCGCAGGTGCGGGACCGCCACTACGGTCCCAGCCTCGTAGGAGCGATCCCTAGCCTGTTGCCCATAGTCCGCAGGCGCGGGACTCATCCCGCAGGCGCGAGACCGCAGGCGCGGTCCAGGCCCTCGCAGGCGCGGAATTTCCCGCGATGGCGACTAAATCCCCGCAGGAGCGGCCTCCGCAAGAGCGGATACTTTTCCGTAGGAGCGGCCCCTTCTGGGCTGGCCCAAGACCGCAGGTGCGACAATTTTTCCGCACATGCGGTACCGCAGGTGCGATTAGTTTTCCGCAGGTGCGAAAATCGCCCAGTTAATTCTAATTC